>CM060340.1:2373801-2381301 GCA_030674155.1 Stramonita haemastoma | reverse complement strand
ACTTGTTATATTGCTGTTCTACTGCTGTTATACTTCTGTTATACTGCTGTTATACTTCTGTTATACTTCTGTTAAATTGTTGTTATGCTGCTGTTTTATTGCTGTTATACTGCTGTTTTATTGCTGTTATACTGCTGTTTCACTGCTGTTATACTGCTGTTGTACTGCTGTTCTACTGCTGTTATACTGCTGTTATATTGCTGTTATACTGCTGTTATATAGTGGGGACGGGATATAGCCTAGTGGTCAGAACATTGCACTCGCAATTTGACGACCCGGGTTCGATTCCCGTTCAAGGGGATTTTTTCCCCTGGAATTAACATCAGAGCTGACTCTACTCTCCCCAAAGGTCTTTTGGATGAGGCTGTAAACGGAAGTAGACGCTTTCAAATATCTTGGCGCTACCCTCACGAAAGATGGGCGCTCCACCACAGAGATCAAGACCAGGCTAGCCATGGCAACATCAGCTATGGCAAAACTGAACAAGATATGGAGAAGCGACAACATCAGCTTCAAAACAAAAGTCAAATTGTTCAGATCCCTGGTCATCTCCATCTTGCTCTACGGCTGCGAAAGTTGGACAATGACCACTGAAACCACCAAGCGGATCCAGACATTCGAGACAAAATGCTTCAGGCGACTGCTTGGAATTTCCTGGAAGGATAGGAAAACAAACACCTATAAGCGAAGTCGCACTGATGGCTGGCCCTCAGGAACCCCTACTAGCCACTGTCAAGAAAAGGAAGCTGGCATGGTTCGGCCATGTCACACACCACAACACCCTCCCCAAGACAGTCCTACAAGGAACGCTAGCGCTAGAAGGTGGCAGACGCCGAGGCAGAAAAACCAAAAGCTGGATGGATAACATCAAGGAGTGGACCCACCTGGAACGTCCAACACTCATTCGGAAGGCGGAGGACAGGGCTGGATGGCGACGGCCGGCTGCAGAATCGTCTCTCAAGTCTCCTCCACGACCATCCCGGTCATGAGAAAGAAGAAGAAGTAAACAGAGGCCCCGTGTATGAACGCACGCAGAACATTACATAATGTAAATGTTGTTATCTGTTCCCACCGGCACACAATGGCCTACCCTTACAAAAATCGGAACAGGATTTAACGTGTGCGCGAGATGTTCTGCGTAAAAGAGAAATGTTATTTTTCCCGTCTATTGGGGGGGGGGAGGCAATGTAATGGAGCAAGGAGGCAGAGAATAGACCAGAAGGAGGGGACAAACAGAAAAGGAACAAGGCAGAAGTTAAGAGAGGGGATTGGTGTGATAAAAATGGCAATTCCTTGCACAGAAAGTCTAGAAGGTGAGGATAGTTTTTATAGTCTAGTGGTCAGAACATACCGCTCGCAATTTGACGACCGCAGTTCGATTCCTGTTTGAGGGGATTTTCCCCCTGGATTTAACATCAGTGCTGACTCCACTTTCCCAAAAAAGTTTTTCGGATGAGACTGTAAACCGAGCCCCCGTGTGCGAACGCACGCAGAACATCTTCCGCACACGTAAAATCCTGTTCCGCTTTTCGTAAGGGTAGGCCATTGTGTGTAGGTGGGAACAGATAACAATATTTACAAAACTGCATCCACACGGGGACTGGATGAAAAAAGCACATGAGTACTTATTCCATTATCCCCGATATAAAAGAATAAAATAAAATAAAATATACCTACAGTCCCCCAACATATATCCACAGGGGAAAGTTTTCTTTATTGTATAGCGATTTCAGTTCAAAATTTATCTTTAGAGTGTGGCCCGCGAAAAAAATATGGCTACTCTTACGAATACGTCAGCACTGTATGCTATCGTGTCAGAGAGGGAGAGAAGATGGGGGCTATGACGTCAGCAAAAGAGTTGATTCTGGCACACACACACACACACACACACACACACACATAGCAGTGGTGTCACTGAACTTAGGTAGATTGAATCTGGAAATCTATGGGGATTTTTGTTTTCAAGAGTTCTTTATAGAAAAGTGCAGGTGGCAGGGAGAATGTGTGTGTGCGTGTGTGTGTGTGTGTGTGTGTGTGTGTGTGTGTGTGTGTGTGTGTGTGTGTGTGTGTTGTTTTTTTCTGTTGCGGAATGGCTGACGTCCACAGCACAGTTTGGCTTATTTGCCTTAAGGAATAAAGTAATTTAGGTGTTGTGTCATTTAATGTTGTTGTTGTTTTCTCAGATGGAAGGTGTTTGATATTTTAAAGTATTAGGACATGCTGGTTATGAGCCTGAAGTTGAAAGTTACTGGAGCCACTGAAACTGAATAAGATGACAGCCCTGATATGGCTTTCGTGGTCGGTAGGGCTGTAAACAATATTATGGCTATGGTTATACTGTGTTTTTTCTGTTGTTCTTGTCTGTGTGTGTTATTGTTTTTGTTCTTAGAGGTTGCGTGGTGGTGGTGGTGGTGGTGTGTGTGTGTGTGTGTGTGTGTGTGTGTGTGTGTGTGTGTGTGTGTGTGTGTGTGTGTGTGTGTGTGTGTGTGTGTGTGTGTGTTTTAGCTTTAATCACAAGTATTCTCAGATAAACACCCATCCAATATTTATCTAACTTTCCATCCCAATAATCTCTCTCTCTCTCTCTCTCTCTCTCTCTCTCTCTCTCTCTCTCTCTCTCTCTCTCTCTCTCTCTCTGTGTGTGTGTGTTACTTTAAGCCACGGATTTCCACCCAAACAGCTGATACTATCCGTCATGTCACTTAAGCCCAGGGACTCTGCCAAAGTTGGGCCGCAGTCCACAGTTACACACTTCCCCGTTAATACGTATTCAATATTCTATCACTTCATTTTAGAGATTCAATCTGACATGACGTCAAATCCAGTCGACTTGACTTGACTTATGCCTGTGAATTCCCTTGGGAACAAAGGGCCGCAACAACACTCCTCCAACAGACTCGGTTCTGGGAGATCCTCTTCAGCTCGGCCCACGTCATTCCGGCTGCCTTCGTCTCTGCTTCAATGCTTCTACGCCAGGTCTGTTTTGGTCGACCCACTTTCCGCTTCCCTTGTGGATTCCAGTCGAGGGCCTGCCTGGTGACATCTGAAGCAGACTTGCGGAGCGTATGGCCAATCCATCCCCATTTCCTTTTCTTGATCTCCATCTCGATTGGAGCGTGTCTGGTCCTGTCCCACAGTTCTTCGTTTGAGACGACTTTTTCAAATCCAGTCGAATCGAATGAAATCAAATTCTTTTTATTTTAGCACAGTGAATCAGCACCCATGTCTTGGGATTAAGCCACCTCTGAGACGATCGTTTTCGGGGATTTTCATGGAGTTAGCCTCAGTACTGACTCCGCTGCTCTTAAAGTCCCCAGGATGGGATCATAAACCGAGGCCCTGTGTAAACGCACGCAGAACATCTTGTGCACATATTAAAACCTGTCTTTTGGAAGAGTACGCCGTTTTTCTGGTAGAACGGATGATAAGAATCGGATGAGACTATAAACCGAGGCCCCGTGTGCAAACGCACGCAGAACATATTGCGCACACGTTAAATCCCTTTCCGCCTTTCGGAAGAGCAGGCCATCGTGTGCCAGTAAGAGTGGATGACAAAATTATATATAAAAAACCCAGCATGAACACAGGTGTGTTTAGACACCATCCCTGAGGGAAAAAAATAAAGGGTAGGCGCTGCACTTGTGGCGACTCGCTCTCCCCGGGGAGAGCAGCACGAATTTCACGCAGAGAAATTTGCTGTGACATAAAGGGGTATAAAATAAATAATAAAATATAAATAGATAAATAAGATATGTTTTGTTTTTAAAACCTGCACGTATACCGACGTGGTGTTTATACATCCTCCAAGAAGTAGGAGTGCAGCTACCTTGATTGGTGGTGGTGGTGGTGATGGGAGTGGGGGGGGGGGGGGGGTGAAACCATCCCATGTGTAAAACCTCACCATCAGTGAACCTTGGAGCTCCTGCCTCAGGATGAAAAAAAAAGATTTGGTCAGAATAAAGACAGACAGACAGACAGACAGACAGACAGACAGACAGACAGATACACACACACACACACACACATAATATATATATATATATATATATATATATATATATATATATATATATACATATATATATATGCATATATATATATATATATATATATATATATATATATATATAATATATATATATATATATAGATATATATAGATATATATATATATATGACACTTCACCACGAAATGAGTCGCTTTGCACATAACCCACTGTTTCGCTAGAAGCCACTAAAGACAGGTGAGGTCAAGTTGGCAATTTTCAGCTTTTGATTGATTATAAAATTATAGCCACTATTCCACCTTGTAATAAAATATCAAGTCATAATTTTGTTTCCTTTTGCTTTTAAACGCGCTTTAAAAATGCCCAAGCCCTCATTGTGACCATTTATTATGATGCTAAATTTGTCCATTTCTCGTTTTGTCATTTCCTGCAGTCTATCATTTCAACTTGTAATAGCTTTTCATAGAATTGTCCGATTTTTAATCTGTTTTTTTTTTCTATTGTATAGCCATTTCATCGCAGATTGATAAAATGTCCATAACTAAAAATTGACCTCTGGTGCAATGCGACTCCTTATGTGGTGGAGCGTCATACATATATATATATATATATATATATATATATATATATAAGAGAGAGAGAGAGAGAGAGAGAGAGAGAGAGAGAGAGAGAGAGAGAAGAGAGAGAGAGAGAGAGATTGAGAGATAGATATAGTAGGCACCCATCAGTCTCGGAAGACTATGGTGTTGCGCTCTAGTCTCTCTCTCTATATATAGTAGTAGTAGGCCTCCGTCAGTCGGTGTCGACTATGGAATTCGCGCCAAAAGACAGGTCATTTGTTCAGCGACAACGCCGGCTGTGGCTGGTCAGTCCGATGCGGGAGTGACAGTCTCTGTTGCATCTGATGCAGATGTGGCTTGTTGAGGTGGCTGGAGTACATGCCTTCCGCTTGGCTCTCTTTTCGTTTGCTGCGGTGTGGATATTTTCTTCACCACACTTCAGCTGTTTGTGGAGAACACTGCGCCATTTGCTGCGGTCAGCCGCTACCTCCTCCCAGTTCTCTAGGTTGATGTCCAGGGCTTCCATGTCACGCTTGCAGACGTCTTTGTAGCGCAGTTGGGGGCGGCCAATGCTTCTCTTGCCGGAGGCAAGTTCACCATAGAGGAGATCTTTAGGAATGCGTCCATCCTCCATCCTTCGCACGTGACCGAGCCATCTGAGTCTGCGTTGTCTGAGGAGTGTGTACATGGTGGGAAGACCTGCAACCTCGAGAACCTGAGCGTTGGTAACGTTGTCACTCCAGTGGATGCCGAGGATGCGACGGAGAGAGCGCAGGTGGAAGCTGTTCAGTTTGTGCTCCTGTTTGGAGTATGTTGTCCATGTTTCACTGCCATATAGGAGAGTGCTGACGATGCAGGCGTTGTACACTGCCATCTTGGTGGAAACTGTCAGCTTTGGGTTCTCCCAGACTCGGGTAGTGAGGCGTCCTAAGGTCGTAGCAGCCTTGCTGATGCGCTTGTTGATCTCGACATCAAGGGATAGGTTGTCACTGATGGTGGATCCCAGGTACGTGAACTGGTGTACAACATCAAGCTGGTAGTCATCGATGTAGATGGCTGGTGTAGTTACCACGTCCTGGCTCAGCACATTGGTCTTTTTCAGGCTGATTGTCAGGCCGAAGTCTTTGCAGGCCTGGGAAAACCTATCCATTATATATATATATATATATATATATATATATATATAGAGAGAGAGAGAGAGAGAGAGAGAGAGAGAGAGAGAGAGAGAGAGAGAGAGAGAGAGAGAGAGAGAGAGAGAGAGAGAGAGAAGACAGACAGACAGACAGACAGACAGACAGACAGACAGACAGACAGACAGACAGACAGACAGACAGACAGACAGACACACACACACACACACACACACACACACACACACACACACACACACACACACACACACACACACACGAAAGAGAGACGCAGGGGGAGTAAGACAGACAGACAGACAGACAGACAGGGAGACACAGACAGAGATACAGAGAGACACTGATTGATTTGATTTATTCTTTTATATCGAGGATAATGGAATAAGCACTCTTGTGCTTTTTTACACCCAGTCCCAGTGTGTATGTAGTTTTGTAAATGTCATCTGTTCTCACCGGCACACGATGGCCTACTCTTCCGAAAAGCGGAACAGGATTTAACGTGTGTGCAAAATGTTCTGCGTGCGTTCGCACACGGGGCCTCGGTTTAAAGTCTGAGAGACAGAGAGACAGAGACAGAGATAGAGACAGAGACAGAGGGAGGGGAGAGAGAGAGAGAGGAACACATGTACTATCACTACGTCATTGCCCCGCTTTCTCGCCTTCTGACACGATAAACAACATTGCTGACGTCATTGTTCATCGCCAACACAACGTCAGCTAAAGTTTACCAGCTGAAGGCAATAGTATACACACTTTCCTGAGAGACCATCGGCAATAACCACGGTTCTATTGTTTGGCTGCCGCACACACTCACGTGCGTGCGTGTGCGTGTGTGTGTGTGTGTGTGTGTGTGTGTGTGAGGGGGGGGGGGTCGTGTGTATGTGTGTGAGGGGGGGGGGGTGCTCATGCGTGTGCACAGAGAGGAGGAATACTCAGCATACTCTTCCTACGTTCTCTATTCTCACCTGACACAAGATTTCTACATACACCCAAACATAATGAAACAGGAAGTGGACAGCCTAGTGGTCAGAACATTGCGCTCGCAAATTGACGACACGAGTTCGACTCCCCTTCGAGGGGATTTTCCACTGGAGTTAACATTAGTGCTGACTCCACTCTCCCCAAAAGTCCTTCGAATGAGACTATAAACCGAGGCCCCGTGTGCGAACGCACGCAGAACATCTTGTCCACACGTTAAATCCTGTTCTGCTTTTCGTAAGAGTAGGCCATTGTGTGCTGGTGGGAACAGATGACAAGACTTACAAAACGGCATACACACGGGGAGTAAATGTAAAAAAGCACATGAGTGCTTGTTCCATTATCCTCGATATAAAGGAAGGAATAAATAAATGAATAAATAGCTCAATAAATACCTCAATAAATAAATAAATAAATAGCTCAATAAACAAATAAATAAAACACAAAGTACCTGAGACCACCATCCCTGTTACGGCAAGGACATTGCTTTTGTTCTGTCTACCCTACAACCAAATGATTATGACCCCACCTCTTCTCCTCTTCTCATTGTGTGGACATTGTTTGAAATATGCTGAGAGATGGGAACTGATCACGATAGGTGGTAGGTGGTGTCCCATAACAGACCTAAAAATAAGTGATGCCCCACCACGAAATGAGTCGCTTAGCACCCCACTTTTCCGCTAGGAGCCATTAATGGCAGGTGGGGGTCAAGTTGTCGATTTTAATATTTTGATTGATCATAAAACTATAGCCATTATTCTACCTTGTAGTTAAATATCAAGTCATGATGTTGTTTTCTTTTGCCTT
>CM060340.1:2361301-2368801 GCA_030674155.1 Stramonita haemastoma | reverse complement strand
AGAGAAAAAAAAAGAGCGAGACAAGTTGGAGGTGTAGTACTTAGTACTGCAGTGGGTTTTTTTTTTATATAGAGAGGATATTGGAATAAGCACGCATGTGTTTTTTTTTACATCCAGTCCCCGTGTGCATGCAGTTTTGTAAATATTGTCCTCTGTTCCCACTGGCATACAATGGCCTACTCCTACGAAAAGCGGAACAGGATCTAACGTGTGCGCAAGATGTTCTGCGTGTATTCGCACACGAGGCCTCGGTTTATAGTCTCATCCGAAAGACTTGTGGGGAGAGTAGAGTCAGCACTGATGTTAACTCCAAGGGAAAAAATCCCTCGAAGGGGAATCGAACCTGGGTCGCCAAATTACGAGCGCAATGTTCTGACCACTAGGCTATTCCGTCCTCCATCAGTATAAATAAACGAGTTGGGTGTAGATGGTTATACATAGAGACTTTGTTTTTTTTTGTTTTTTTACTCTTTTTTATAATAATTTTCCACAGTGAAAAAAACACACATACGTACAGACATAGAGACAGACATACCGATCAGTAAAGCATGCACACATCACGGTAGACGTTCAAAACAGTCTGTGTCAATGGTATTCATTAAATAAGCACGCGCACATGGTTTTGTGGGCATTCCTTTTTATGCATGTGCCAGATGTTAATTAGACTATTCTGGCACTCTATTCTGACATGTTCCTGTTTGCATGTGGAAATAGCAGTTTTCCCTTGATAGTGGCCTTTATCAGTAGAATTTCACCACGGACAGTTCTTGTTGCCGTGTGTTCCTTTACGTGCACATGGAACCTTGGTTTATTGCATCATCCCAAGACTATCACCCAGACGACCTCTCAAGGTCATTTGGATGGGGGAAAGTTTGGGCACAAATGGGGATCAAACTCGTACTTCTCGCTGTCTAGAAGGTGTTGTAGAGGTAGCATGGAGAGTGGGTGATGCAGGTGATTATGTTTGCCATTACAATACAAAACACAGTTTTCTCCACTTCCTCTCTTTCCTATAATACTGGGAAAATGATAAAGATTTTTATCCGGAACATAAAAAATTGCAATAATTTCAACCACGTGAGTCTTGCTTGCTTGTGATACCTTTTATATCTCTTTGCACCTCTGAGTGCGTGTCCTTCTAAGAACAATAAAAGCAGGAAAACAAATTATGAAAAGAAATGGCAAAATGATATATATTTTCGCAAGTATATATATAATTATATATATATAATTATATATATATATATATATATATATATATATATATATAATTATATATATATATATATATATATACACACACACGAGATATGACCAACTCACAGGATGTCTTCTCCACATCCTTGACTACACCCCCCCCCCCCCCTTCACTGCTTACTTGAACTATAAACATACTACATACATACATACATACATACATACATACATACATACATACATACATACATACATACATACAACATACATACATACATACATACATACATACATACACATACATACACATACAACACACACACCAACCACACACCACCACCACACAACACACACACAGACAACAGACCACCACCACACACACCACACACACACACACACACCACACACACCAACACACACACAACACAACAAAACACAACACACACACACACACACACAAAACACACACACACACACACAACACACACACACACACACACACACAACACAAACACAACACACACACAACACACACAACACACACACAACACATACAACACAACACACAACACACACACAACACACACACACAAACACACACACAACAACACAACACACACACACACACACACACACACACACACACACACACACACACACACAACACACACACACACACACACACACACACACACCACACACACACGCACACACTCACAGTCCTCCTTTCTGACTCCTGCTCTGCTATGTGTGTAGTAGTTCGTAGCATCTGCCTCGCACACTGACTGTTCCGTGCCGCGAGTCTGGTGCCAGAATGTCGGTCTGTCTGTCAGTCAGTCAGGGGAACGGGGTAGCCTAGTGGTCAGAACACTTTTTTTTTTTTTAAATACCACTTTATGTCTCAGCAGATTTCTCTGCGTGAAATTCGGGCTGCTCTCCCTCTCCCCGGAGAGAGCGCATCGCCACAAGTGCAGCGCCTACCCATTATTTTTTTTTCCCCTCAGGGATGGTGTCTAAGCACGACACCTGTGTGCGTGCTGGGTTTTTAAAAAAATAATTTTGTCATCCGCTCCTACCGGCACACGATGGCCTGCTCTTCCGAAAGGCGGAACAGGATTTCAACGTGTGCGCAAGATGTTCGCACACGGGGCCTCGGTTTATAGTCTCATCTGAATGACTTTGACATTCAGTTCGATTTTTTCGTCAAACTGGGAAGAAAGGGCGAGCTGGGTACGAACCCAGAAACTCGCGGTTTACATATTGGCAGGCGAACGTCTTTACCATCCTGCCACCGTCCTCCCTTGCGCTCGCTATTTGACGACCCGGGTTCGATTCCCATTCGAGGTGATTTTTCCCCTGGAGTTAACATCAGTGCGGACTTCACTTACCCCACAACTCCTTCGGATGAAACTACAAACTGAGGCCCTGGGTGTAAACGCGCGCCAACCATCTTGCGCACACGTTAAATCCTGTTCCGCTTTTTCTAACAGTAGGCCATTGTGTGCCGGTGATCGTGAGAACAGATGACCTTTACAAAACTGCATACACATGGGGAGGGGTTGCAAAAAAAAGCACATGGGTGTTTATTCCATTATCCTCGATATAAAGGAATAATTAAAAAAAATAAAAAATAAGTCTGTCGGTAGTCAGTCAGTCTGTAAGTCTGTGTGTCCGTCCGTCAGTCAGTCAGTCGGTCAGTCAGTCAGTCAGTCAGTCAGTCAGTCAGTCAATCTGTAAGTCTGTGTGTCCGTCCGTCAGTCAGTCAGTCGGTCAGTCAGTCAGTCAGTCAGTCAGTCAATCTGTAAGTCAGTCAGTCAGTCAGTCAGTCAGTCAGTCAGTCAGTCAGTCAGTCAGTCAGCCAGTCAGCCAGTCAGTCAGTCAGTCAGTCTCTCATCTACAGAATGGCCTCAGCTAACAGATGCTTCTCATCCTCCTCTGTTGTGTTCTGTTCTGTTGTCTTGCTGGCTTTCGGCTGTATGAAGATCGTGGAGTGGTGTCTTTGGTCTTATTTTCTCTTTCTTTCTTGTATATGTTTTTTTTTCTTCCCCTCTCTCTGCCTGGCCGTCTTTCTGCCTCATTCTTTATCGGTCTCTGTCTCACTGTCTCTCTCCGTGTGTCTCTGTGTCTTTGTGTCTGTCTGTCTGTCTGTCTGTCTGTCTGTCTGTCTGTCTGTCTGTCTGTCTGTCTGTCTGTCTGTCTGTCTCTCTCTCTCTCTCTCTCTTCTCTCTCTCTCTCTCTCTCTCTCTCTCTCTCTCTCTCTCTCTCTCTCTCTCTCTCTCTCTCTCTCTCTCTCTCTCTCTCTCTCTCTCTCTCTCTCTCTCTCTCTGTACAATTATGTCCGTGTGGGTGTGAGTGTGTCTGTGGGTGTGCGTGCGTGTGTATGTGGGTGTGCTTGTGCGCGCGCGCGCGTGCATGCGTGCGTGTGCGTGCGTATGTGCACACGCGCACACGCACGCACACGTATGTATGAAGTAACGTCTTAAAAACTCCACAGCTAAATTAATGAAGATCAAACCAAATGGGTGCATTGTGGATCACTACATGTCCTCCTTCTCTCTCACCTGTAACATGTTTGACATGTCAGCACTGCCTCCTGTTTCCATCTGCTTCTTCTGCAGTGTGTGTGTGTGGCAGGCATGTCAAAACCTGCATTCAGTGTGCAAGATAATGATGATGTCTCTGGCAAATTAATGGCTCAGTTCTTACAGCTGTTGTTGTTGGCTGGTTCCCATCTGAACATTCTCTGGATCAGTGGTCTAGAGGTATCACAGCTGTCTAGAAATCGAAAAGTCCGGGTCGGAGTGTGTGGTAGTTCGAATCCCGTTTCAGGCCAAAAACTTTCCCCCCATCCCTTAGATCTTGAGTGTTGGTCTAGGTGCTAGCCTTTAGGATGAGACAAAAAACTGAGGTCCCGTGTGTTTATACATCATTATTTATCGCACGTAAAAGAACCCATGGTAACAAGAGGGAAACAAATACAATTGCAGACAGGAAAAAGAAAAAATAATAAGGGGTAGGCGTTGCACTTGTGACGATGCGCTCTCCCCAGGGAGACCAGCCCGAATTTCACACAGAGAAATCTGCTGTGACATAAAGTGGTGTAAAAGAAAGAAAGAAAGAAAGAAAGAAAGAAAAGAAAGAAAGAAAGAAAGAAAGAAAGAAAGAAAGAAAGAAAGAAAGAAAGAAAGAAAGAACATACGGGGGACGGGATAAGCCAGTGGTCAGAACATTGCGCTCGCAATTTGACCATCCCGGTTCGATTCCCGTTCGAGGGGATTTTTCCCCTGGAGTTAACATCAGTGCTGATTCCACTCCCCCAAAAAGTCCTTTGGATGAGACTGTAAACCGAGGCCCCGCGTGACAACGCATGCATAACACGTTAAATCTTGTTCCGCTTTTCGGAAGAGCAGGCCATTGTGTGTTGGTGGGAACAGATGACAAGATTTACAAGACTGTATACACATGGGGACTGGATTTTTTTTTTAAAGCACATGAGTGCTTATTCCATTATCCTCGATATAAAAAATTAAATAAATGAATAAATAAACAAATAAATAAATAAGCAAGCCTATCCAAAAGGGAGCCACGCCCAACACTGCTTAAACTTTATGTAACCCAGGTTCCCTATCCTTCCGCCGGGTACATAAAAAGAAAATTAGATTCGACTCTTCCATACAAAGAAAAAGGACAACATCAGAAATGGCCGTTCCAAAGATTTATTGATGTTAAAACCTGTAGAACTTGTGTTGTGGTAAAACAATAGACAGTGCCCCCAAAATCAGACTAACTCAATTTCAACAGCATTCCGTAAATGCTTCCTGGAAGAGTGACCACTACAACAACACGAGTTGACCAATCTGTTGATCTACGTCTGATCCCAGTGTGTGCCGTTACGGCATGAACAAACATTTCAGGTAGACATATTCCTGTATGCCTGAGGACTAAAATCATGAACAGTTTCGCAATTTTCTTCCTCTTCGCAATTTTCTTCTTCGCAATATTCTTCTTCGCAATTTTCTTCTTCTTCGCAACTCTTCTTCTTCTTCGCAATTTTTGTTTTCTTCTCAATTCTTCTTCTTTTTCGCAATTCTCCTTCTTCTTCGCAATTCTTTTTCTTCTTCGTAATATTCTTCTTCTTCGCAATTCTTCTTCTTCTTCTCAATTTTTCTCCTTCTTCGCAATTCTTCTTCCTCTTCGCAATTTTGTTCTTCTTCTCAATTCTTGTTTAAAATGTTCCCAATGTCACAATAGTGAATCATTTTACCTCTGGTTTTGGATTATGTACTGTTTTACTGAACAAAAAAAGTACACATTAATAAATCAAGCAAGCAGCCAAACAAAACAATACTTCAACCAAAACTAGCAAGCAGACAACAAACCAGCCAGCGGACCAACCAACTAGCCAATCTACCATCCGACTAACCAACCAACCAGCCAGCCAGCCAGCCAGCCAACCAACCAACCAACCAACCAACCAACCAACCAACCAGCCAACCAACATGCCTATCTATCAACTAACCGACAGACCAACCAACCAACCAACGAATGAACCAACCAACCAACCAACCAACCAACCAACCCATCCAACCAACCAACAAACCAACCCACAAGCTGCGTTATGCTGAATTTCCAGAGAAGATGTTCTGGTGAAGTACACGAGCGTACCTACGTTCCTTCTTTCTGCCCCCCCAGGCCGCGTGCAGTTTATGGCAGCCTGCAGAAAACCTCTTCACAGCGGCAGTCCGGTGCCAGCGTGTTGATTGCTGTGTCCTAGTCCATTACTGTTAGTGCGCTGATTACACACTGACTGCTCTCCTCAGACTAACAGTACCTGCTTTACTGTTGTTGTCAGTCTCCTCAACATAAACTGGATCGGTGGTCTAGAGGTAACGCGCCTGCCTACAGAGCGAAAAGTCCGGGTCGGAAGCGTGCGGTTGTTTGATCCCTGTTTGATCCCGAAACTCCCCCCCCCCCAATCCATTAGACCATGATTGGTGGTCTGGGTGCTAACCTTTCGAATGAGATGAAGAAACCGGGGTCCCCTGTTTTTACACAGAATTACTTAGCTCTAGTAAAAGGACCCACGGCAACATGAGAGTTGTCCCTGGCAAAATTATGTAGAAAAAACCGCCCTGATTGGGAAACAAATTCAACACGGTTGCAGGCAGGAACAGAAAATAAATAATGGGCGGCGCTGCCTTTGTAGCAAACTGCTCTTCCCAGGGAGAGCAGCCCGAATTTCACGCAGAGAAATCTGCCGTGACTTAAAGTTGTATAATATTTTTTTTTGTTTTGAATGTCTTGTTTTGTTTTTAAACTTACTTCTCGCGCTAGTGGTACACATCGGAATGTGTTGTTGTTTTTATTCTCACACTATCATTTTGTGTAGAACGAATGCGAAACAATAGATAAGCAAAAGAATTAAAAGAATAAATGAATATTTTCTAAAGAAAACCAATAATTAAGCAGAAGCTCAACTTCCAATGGGTACTACTAGCGGCTTAACTAAATGGTATTGTATGCCCGGAGTTAGTTTTGCCAGGCTTCTAATGCGAGCGAGGTTACCAATTGGATGGGTGATCGTTTGCGCGCCTTGACTACAGTACAGTTCCCCCAGTTCACCCAGCTGTTAATTGGTACCTGCCCTTTTTAGGGTCAGGGAAGGTAAAGCAGCGAGGGAGAGGAGATGGGCGCCGCCCTCAATATGCTGGCCCCTAGAGAAGCTGAGGTCTTTGACGCTTCGCTCCCCTACAACCACTCAGGTTATAGGACACCTTTACCAGTCCTTTACCTTACCTCTACCTCTTACGCAGACTTACTGCTTTTGACATGGTGTGTTCTGGTTTATTATTTTAGAGTGTTTCCAGCCAAACTTATCGCTCCTGATAAACAGAATTGCGATTGTTTGTTGTTGTTTTTTTCGTTCAATCAGTCTCTTAAAAACAAGCTTACTGTAGTTAGGGGAATGATGTGTTCTTGCATATTGTTCTCAGTCTCTTAAATAAAAACCCCACACATTT
Organism: Stramonita haemastoma; assembly: GCA_030674155.1. Taxonomy (NCBI): domain Eukaryota; kingdom Metazoa; phylum Mollusca; class Gastropoda; order Neogastropoda; family Muricidae; genus Stramonita; species Stramonita haemastoma. The sequence goes on along the minus strand of CM060340.1, from coordinate 2,361,584 downwards.
GTTCGTCTTACCAGAATGGCGTTTTAAATCGTTAGTTTGTTTTGTATTGTATGTTTTGTATTTTTATTGTATTATATTATTTTGTACACCAGTCTAATTCACAGAAAATTTCTCTCCAAGAACTTTGGGCTTCTACCCACGGGAAAGTGCGTCGCCACAAGAGCAGCGCCTCTTAAATTTTTTTTCCCCGTCTGCATAGTTCTGTACTTGTTTTCCTGTTTTTAAAAAAACGGTTTTTTTCCTACAGAATTCTGTCAGAGATAACTGTCTTATTCTATAAAAC
>CM060340.1:2353801-2356301 GCA_030674155.1 Stramonita haemastoma | reverse complement strand
TAAAAACCTTCACCACTGGTGGTACCCCCAGCGCTATAGAGAAGAAACGAAATATTGAAGAGAAAGAAATAGGATACAGATTAACAGGCTAAGATCAGATCAGATCAGATCAGATCAGATCAGATCAGATCAGATCAGATAGATAGATAGATAGATAGATAGATAGATAGATAGATAGATAGATAGATAGATAGATAGATAGATAGATAGATAGATAGATAGATAGATAGATAGGCTTTTTGAAACCTTCTTTACAGTTGATGCCCCTTCTGTGGTGGATCGGTGGTCTATAGGTTGCACTGACGCACCTGCCTAGAGAGCAAAACGTCTGGGTCGGAGTGTGCGGTGGTTTGAATCCCGTTTGGGCCCAAAACTTGTCCACCCTCCATTAGACAATGAGTGGTGGTCTGGGTGCTAATGAGACGAAAAACCGAGGTCCCGTGTGTTATACATCATTATTTAGCGCACGTAAAAGAACCCACGGCAGCAAGAGTGTTGTCCCTGGCAAAATTCTGTATAAAAAGTCCACTTCGATAGGGAAACAAATACAGTTGCAGACAGGAAAAAGAAAAAGAAATAGGTGGCGCTGCACTTGTGGCTACGCCCTCTCCCCGGGGAGAGAGAGAGAGAGCAGCCCGAGTTTCACGCAGAGAAACCTGCTGTGACATAAAGCGGTATACACTTAACTTCTCTGCATACCAGTCATAGTTGCCAGCCCGTGACGTCAAAGGCTACTGAAAAGTCTACACCACTCAGGAAAAAAATCTTTGTCTGAGTATAGAAGAAGAATAATTACGTCTCTGGTTGTTTTCAAGAACATTCTTCACTGTTGCTATAGAAGCTATTCCCAACATCATCCTTGAATGCTAATGGGTTCATCAATGTTGAAAAGGCCAAGAAGCATCAAGGAAATAACAAGTAGGGTATTTCATAAATCTGTCTGTCTGTCTGTCTGTCTATCGGTCTGTCTATCCGTCTGTCTATCTATCTATCATCTATCTATCTATCTATCTATCTATCTATCTATCTATCTATCTATCTATCTATCTCTCTGTCTATCTCTCTATCTGTCTGTCTATCTATCTATCTATCTATCTATCTATCTATCTATCTATCTATCTATCTATCTATCTATCTATCTATCTATCTATCTATCTATCTATCTATCTATCTATCTATCGGTCGGTCGGTCGGTCGGTCTGTCTGTCTGTCTGTTTATCCATTCATTCATACTTCCTTCCTTCCTTCCATCCATCCATCCATCCATCCATCCATCCATCCATCTATCTATCTATCTATCTATCTATCTATCTATCTATCTATCTATCTATCTATCTATCTATCTATCTATCCCTTAGTCTGGCGACCGTGGGAGGCACCCCTGAATACTTGACAACCAGTTCCCTCCCTACCTCTCTCTGTTCTGCCTTTTTTCATAAAGGGAGTGTTTAAAAACAGATTTTACAGATGAATAGTTCCAAACTTTTCCTAAAATAGATCTAAAGAGTCAAGGAGAGTTTCTGAAGTTAGATGAAGTAGTAAGTGAATCACCTGAAGGTTTTAAAGACTTAGAGAGCACTTGGTGAGTATGAGGAAAGTAAGTTGAACGCTTTTTGTTTGTTTGTTTGTTCGTTTGCTTGTTTGTTTGTTTGCTTGTTTGTTTGTTTGTTTGTTTGCAGAGTTTGGTATCCTAACTACAGACCGCTATGTCTGTCTATGTTCAATGCAAGTTCCAATTCCCAATACTTAATTCAATCTTTCCAAAAAAAAAGAGGTTCACGAATACTTTTTTTATTATTGTATTTATTCTTTTATTTCGAGGATAATGTAATCAGCACTCATGTGCTTTTGTACATTCAGTCCCCGTGTGTATGTAGTTTTGTAAAATTAATCTTGTCGTCTAATCCCACCGGCACACAATGGCCTACTCTTACGAAAACGAACGTGTGCGCAAGACGTTCTGCGTGCGTTCGCACACGGGACCTCGGTTTATAGTCTCGTCCGATGGACTTTTGGGGAGAGTGGAGTCAGCACTGATGTTAGCTCCAGGGGAAAATTCCCCTCGAACAGGAATCGAACACGTGTCGTCAAATTGCGAGCGCAATGTTCTGACCACTAGGTTATCCCGTCCCCCATATTACAAGTCGCGGAATGTTTAAGTTTGACAGATAATGACTGGACTGTTATGTTATGAAGAGACATAGTGTAGGGTGAGAGAAAATGACACTTTTTTTTATTTGTTCAAGGAATGCAAACTTTTGTGTTTGTGTTCTCTTTCTTAGTTTTAACTTTGCCGATATTTATTTCAGATTTGATGATTATCATCATGCATTTTTGAATGCTTCCTTTCAAGGTAAAAAAAAAAGAAGACATTTCGCTGAATGGCTGTTAGTCACTTCAGATGAGACTATCAACCGAAGTCCCGTGTCGAATGCACGCAGAACATTTTGCACACACGTTAAATCCTGTTCTGCTTTTCGTAAAAGAGTAGTCTATTGTG
>CM060340.1:2331301-2346301 GCA_030674155.1 Stramonita haemastoma | reverse complement strand
TGATCCTGTCATCTTTATTGATCAATAGAGGATTTCAAAATCAAAGGTGACACTCATCTACAAGACTCAGAAATAAATCACTGAAAAATAGTCCACAAACTGATATTATGCCATTGTACAAGAATTATGCTACTAAGCCACTGTAAAAAAATAACATACAGTTTCTAAACAGTAGACAAGAATAAATGATAGAAAAACAGTCCACAAACTGATATTATGCCACTGCATAACAATATGCTACTAAGCCACTGAAAGAAAATAACATACAAATTCTCAAAGAAAGACAAAAGTAAAAAATGAACACACTGGCAAATTTAGCAGCATAACAGGCAATAATAATAAAACAAAACAGGCATTCAACATTCTCATTTCTTTGCACACATAAACAGTCACTTCTTATGCATCCTTAAAATGTATGCATTGTGCATAATTGATCACTTCACAGGCATACTTCAAAACATGTGTTTGTACACAAGCCACCTCAGTACAAACATTGGTGTAGTAAGCCTACACTATGGCTGCATGTTTTGAGCACTGGACAGAATATGACATAATTTCAAGGTGCGTTCAAGTCAGCACTGACCCATCTGTATGACACCTCCCTCCTCTCCCCTTCCCCCTAAAAATGATACTGATTCCTACTTGGTGCAAGTCATTCAGATAATTCAGATAATCATTCAGAAGGAGTTAACATCAGTGCTGACTCCACTCCCCCCAAAAGTCCTTTGGATGAGACTGTAAACTGAGGCCCCATGTGCGAATGCAGCAGAACATCTGGCACTTATGTTAAAACCCGTTCCACTTATTAGAGGAGTAGGCCATTGTGTGCTGGTGAGAACGGATGAAAAAACTGACAAAACTGCATACACATGGGGACTGCATGTAAAAAAGCACATGAGTGCTTATTGCATTATCCTCAATATGTAAAAGAATAAATAAATAAATAGATAGATAGATAAATAAATAAATAAATAAATAAATAGATAAATAAATAAATAAATAAATAAATAAATAAATAAATAAATAAATAAGTAAGTCCTATAAACCAATATCCATTCGGATGGAGTAACCATCAGATAGAGTTGCCATGGAGTTACCCATAGTTGGATGGATGACTGTTTGCGCCCCTTAAGCTTGGCTTCAGCACAGTCCCCCCAGTTGTAAATGGGTAGCTGTCCTCTTTAGGGTCAGGGAAGGTAAAGCAGCGAGGGAGACGAGATGGGCGCCGCCCTCAATATGCTGGCCCCTAGAGAAGCTGAGGTCTCTGATGCCTATGACCGACTAGGTTATGGGACACCTGTACCTTTACCTTTTTTTTACCTATAAACCAATGTCCTGCTACCTCAGTGTGGTTCCACAGCAGAACTGAACCTGAAAAGAGCACTGCCAATGCAGTAAAAGCCATCTGAGAGACCATGCAGCAAGGCACGGCCTCTTCTAGCTGGTGACCACACAGCAGCAATACTTATTTATTTATTTATTTATTTATTTATTTATTTATTTATTTATTTACTTATTGATTGATTGATTGATTGATTCATTCATTCATTCATTCATTCGTTTATTTATTTATTTATTTATTCATTCATTCATTCATTCATTCATTCATTCATTCATTCATTCATTCATTCATTCATTCATTCATTCATTTATTTATATCACTTTTATGTCACAGCAGATTTCTCTGCATGAAATTCAGGCTGCTCTCCCCGGGGAGAGTGTGGCCACAAGTGCAGCACCTACCCATTTTTTTTTGTTTTTTGTTTTTCCTGTCTGCAGCAATACATTATTGCACATCGCCTTACCCCAACCAGTGTGAAAAACGGGGATAACAGGGTTCGAGCAAAATAATCAGCATGTGGTGAGATCATCGCTATAGTCATTCAAACAATACAAAACTAAAAAAACCTCAATACATGGTTTGTGGAAAATAACAGTGTAAGAGAAAACAAACACACTGTGTGTTCTTAAGTCTTAGACCTTTCAAAATCACTAAGTCATTCAAACAATACAAAACAAAAAAAACCTAAATCCACAGCTTGTTGAAAATAACATCATAAGAGAAAACAAACACACTGTGTGTTCTTAAGTCTTAGACCTTTCAAAATCACTAAGTCATTCAAACAATACAAAACAAAAAAAAACCAAATCCACAGCTTGTTGAAAATAACATCATCAGAGAGAACAAGCACAATGTGTGTTCTGAAGTCTTAGACCTCTTAAACTGAACTCCCCGAAGTCAGAATGCAGCTACCTTGATGGTGGGCGAAAATGGTCGCCTATGCAAAGATCTAACCACTGGTACACCCTGGTTCTAGCCAATATTAAGAGAACTTTTCTTTTTAAACCAAACAATCAAACCATTTGTGAAGTGGCAGTATTGAGATACTATGGGATAAAACAGCACCTATGTAAAATAAACTGATAAACAAAAAAATGAATAAATAAATAGATCTCTAACTGATTATGCTTCCATGAAAAAAGAACCCCCAAAAAAGTGTACACTCAACTATTTCCTGAACAATTCTTCTACTTTTGAGTCATTGACAATATTCAAATGCACAAATAAAAAGAACAACAACATTTATATGTCATATGACTATGTTCTGACAAATACTTCAACACAGACACTCTGACTAAAGTCTGTTCATTAGAACCATTAATGATATATGCAAAGTTCGTAATTTGCAGATCTATCACTTATTTTCATTGTATATTTATTATGGACAAGGAGAAAAGTAAATTAACACTTGAATCAAACATGTAAGGAAAATGTAGTAAATAAAACAAACATTATTTCTACATTGATTTTCTCATACCACACACACACACACACACACACACACACACACACACACACACACACACACACACACACACACACACACACACACAGCATTTAACAAAATAAACAATCAATGCATGCATATCTACTTATAACAAAAAGTTCAGAACACTCAACAATACGAAATAATGTTTCTCCAATACAACTGAGATAAATGCATACATGTGCATGCACATCCCTGTGATATGTGCATGAACTGATATGGCCCAAATAAATGGATTTTTTTTTTTAATGTAATCTAAAGTTGTTTTCATATGACTGCATTCACTAAAGACTTCAGGCTGTTTGTTTTCCACAGTAACCACTGTAGTGAAATCTTACTCAGTAACACACACAAGAATATTTATATGCAAATTCTGTATAGTTTTGAATGTAAAAATTGTAATCCTGAACTTTCCCTACTCTTTGCTTTTGTCAATCACTTGATATTCAAAATATGTCTGTTAATAATAATATTGATATGTTATTTTCTTTTCTTAATCTCTTTGGTGCCAAAGACATTTAACAAAATGTATCTGTTTGCCAAGAACATAATATGTTTGCGTCATTCTCATCATCTCTCATTTACAACTTATTTATCATTAAACAACAAACTAAATACACTTAGAATCATCATACATAGAAAGCTAGCTTATTTTCTTTTCAGAAAAGTATAGATTATGTAAACTTTTGAGTACTTGTTTGGGTGCAAATTTTTGTTAAATGTTACTACCCTCCAAGACCAGAAAATGCTTTGCAAATACTGAATAGTGTTTCAAAACCCAAATAAGGTATGGCCCTGGAGGGGTTAGGTTCTGTAGTATTCCTACTTTGAATCTTGCTTTTTACAACAGGAAAAACAAAGCTACTCAACAATCCTGATATCTGGTTATGTTGGTGGCTGTATAGTGAAGCTCAAAACAACAGAATTCATCAAAGCCTACATATTGGTTGTACCACATATAACCAAAAAAACTATTAAAGCTTCATTTGAAAAGAATTTAGTGGTCATTCCTAAAACATATTATGCAGTATAATCAAAAGGCCATTTTCTTGAAAACAGTTTGGTGTGAACTTGTAAACATTTTGTACACAAAAAATATGTTTGTGTCTGTTCCTTATATGGTAAGACTAGTTTCTGAAAATCACATTATACTGACTTGTTATTGAAAATCAAAGTAGTCCTACCCAATAAAAGGATACTCAATCAAACTCTTAAATTCAAATTCCAAACTCCAATACTTTATCATCTCAGAAACAGAGAAATACATGTGTGTTACAAGCCACACATAAAAACAATACACATGTATGTACATAAACATATCACAAGAAATACCACAACATAGTATTCAAACATCAGCTCACACCCATCACAATATAAAAATCACCCACAAATCAGCTACACCTCAGCTAGTCATAAACTCACGCAAATAAATTCTCAAACACTCCTGCGTACACCAGTCTGCCCACACATCCACACTACTCCTGTTGTCAGTCAACATCACGAAAAATCTGCCCCAGGCACTTGAGACAAACATCCCTTGAAGGACTTCAACCTCACATCCACCTCCCCCTCTTCAAGGGGATCCTCTCCGTACAGTTCTTCATAGCAGTGTTGTGAAATGCACTTCATCAGACATCTGCCCTGCTCCAGGCCCCAGAATCCATGACACTCGGGGGACAGTTCGCAATGCTGCTTGGCCACGCGGAATTTTCTGTCGTCACGTTTCTTGCGGTACGTGTACTGCTTGAACTGGTATTGTGTGCGTGCCTGGGCTGTGGGGAGGAGTGTCTCTATCACGAGGAATGTCGTCACTGCTATCAGCATCACGTTGTGCTTGGTGACTGTCGCCATTATGGTGTTTTAACGTCAGGGAAGTCTCATGCTGTGGCTCACTGAAAAAAACACATGAAATATCATATTCAACTAGCAAAAAAATGTTTAAATCACAACCACCACCACGACCAACTACTACAATATCAACAAAAAGAAGACTCGGCTCATGAAAACTGAACCAGCAGATGATTTGTGGTTTAGCTGTAAGGCAGCGGTCTACAATAGAGAGGTTTCTAGTTTGCTTATCCTATCCCAAACTGGTGATTTCATCGCTCAAAAACACCATACGAAGAAATTATATTCAGGGTGCTAGTCTTTTGATGAGATGATTAACTTAGTTTCTATACATGTGCAGTGTAAAATTTGCACACACTTATTTTTTTTAAACCAATTTTATTTGCACACACTAAATTTCTTATGAAAAGAAGAGTGTTGTCCACATGTGGCAAAATTTCAGAGACAAAAAAAATATTAAAAATCTCATCAGGAAGGAAATCTACACACTGGGGTAGATGTGTATCATGTCTGTGTGTGTGGGGGGGGGGGGGGGGGGTATGATTGGCTTGTTTTCTGTTTTGCTTTGTTTTGTTGTTGTTTTCTTAAAGACAAGAAAAAAGAACAGTGCTGATGTGATGTGCCTGTAGCAATGCAATTTCACAAAGAAGAACAAACCTGAGTTTCATACAGAGAAATCTGCCATGAACAAAACATAATCTATACTTAATTTATGCTGTGTATCTATAGAAAAATCTTAACTTGGATACTTTGTGATCCTTTTCACTTTAGTTCTAACTCAACAACAAGCTCTACCCAAGGCTAAAATATAATATTTTTGCCACTGAGTTGTTAACTAACACAGAGCCCACACAATATGATGAAATAACAATGTTTTTTTTTAATCTAACTATACAGTGTGTGCGTGTGTGTGTGGTGTGTGGTGTGTGTGTGTGTGTGTGTGTGGTGTGTGTGTGTGTGTATGTGTGTGTGTGTGTGTGTGTGTGTGTGTGTGTGTGTGTGTGTGTGTGTGTGTGTGTCGCACGTGCGTGCCCGTGCACAGTTTCAACGTTTCAGAAAATATGGATGATAATGAGAATCTAATACACACCATGATGATCCACTGCTTAATTTTCGATCGGCCTTACGAATAATTTGAATAACAATGATGCTTGAAAGTGAAAGTCGACTGCAATCCACTGCAACAATTCCGAGAATTTATGCCCACTTATATACATTAAATCATAAACACAATTCTAGTTCTGAAAGAGAAGGAAACTAACGCAAAAAGATCAAAGAAAACAATGTAAGATTATTAACTAGGTTTTAAATCAGGAGACTTACATCAATAAAATTGTGATGTCTAGCATAGGCCTATGTTCCAGGCACAGACTTTGCACATTGAGAAAAGTGCAGATTTCGGATCCCCATAACTATGTCCATAGCAGCTAAAAGCCTCTTGAAACTTTCTGACAGAGAAAAAAATACAAGAACCATTATGGATTATTCTATAACTTAGTTTCCATTAGTTTTAAAAGCAAATTTTTCAACAATGGTTACACCCTTAGGAAGACTGCATCTGGGGATTCATTTTGTCACAAGTGAAGTTAGTTGGTAAGGCTACTGTGTATATACTGACAGACAACTCTACCATTCAGAAAATGTACAGATTAAAGATTTACATGGCAGCGTTTGTTTGACAACAAACACTAGACTCTTTATAAATCTTTAAGTAAAAACACACAAAAAATCTTAGAGCTGGAGTAAACAGTTTCACAATTTCGGAAACAAAGGTAAAGTTACCAAGGCTTAAACTTTGATGTTTAAACAAGCGTGTCGTGGAGCGATGCCTCTCAGACTGTCGGTTCAGCCAAGATCATAGTTGTACAAGAATTTTGCACTCGCGGTAGTTAATGCAGATTTTGCAGATCAGCGACATTCACCATGTTTATTGTTTGTTCTTTTTTCTTTATGAAAAAACTGGGTTCATCCAGCGATTCACACACACACACACACACACACCACACACACACACACACACACACACGCACGCACGCACGCACGCACGCACGCACGCACGCACACACACACTCACAGTGACACACACACACACACGCACACACACACACACACACACACACACACACACACACACACACACATGTATGCACACACTCATATTTGCACCAACACATCACATGCATTTGCAAGCACATATTCATATGCAACACATGCACCACTCAGTGACCCCCCCCCCCCCCCCCCCCCCCCCACACACACACCACACACACACACACTGGCACAGTGACTGAGTGACACACACACGTAATAGTCACACACACACACACACACACACACACACACACACACACACACACACACACACACACACACACACACTTGCCTCTGGCACATCACAAGAGCAAGAGCTTACGGTACTTGGTCTGAAAGCTTACACAGAGCTTTACAGGAATCTAGCAATGGTCATTCCACCCCAGATGAAACACTATCAATTTTTAGTCTAAAGAACATCAGTATCACTGTCAGAAAATGATTGAGTTTTTTAAAAAAGTTTTATTTAATTGTTTATTTGTTTGTATCACAGACAGAGGCAGCAAAGTGTGTGGCCGAATGGACGCAGCAGGACTTGGTGACTTGACTCTGCCTGAGGGTAACACACCTGCAGCAATTCCTAGCCGAGAAGACTGCGTTTATACTCGCTGTTACTGGTTGGTATCAGCTATCATTCTACTTTTTATTTATAAAGGTAAAGGTGTCCCATAACCAATGTGGTCATAGGGGAGTCAGGCATCAGAGACCTCAGCTTCTCTAGGGGTCAGCATATTAAGGACAGCGCCCATCTCCTCTCTCTCGCTGCTTTACCTTCCCTGACCCTAAAGAGGGCAGGTACCCAGTTACAATTCGGTGAACTGGGGGGACTGTACTGAAGTCAAGGTGTGGAAAGGGTCACCCATCCAACTGGTAACTGTGCTTGATCCTGCTTAACTTGAGTCTTGACTTGGGGAAAGCGAGTGCTGTGAGCACTTAGCTTTCTTTTCAGTCAGAGGAACAGTTCCATACCATTTGGGTCTGTAGGTGGGAGAGTAATGGCTAATGCTCAACAAATGTTGAGGCTATAGCAAACATTTTCAGACAATGAGACATGCACTGATGTGTATGACTCATGAGAGAGAGGACATAATATATATATATATATATATATATATATATATATATATATGACCAGCTCTCAAAAGGTGCCTCACCAACTGCTGGAAATTAAATTACAGCAGACCTTCATGAGACAGAGATTTATACTAAGTTTAAACACCCAATATTCGTATTTTACAACAGAAAAGATAATACTTTTGATAGTTTTTTAGAAAATCACATTGAAAGACAGATGAAAAAATAGTGTTACTTGTGACGTGACACAAATCATTCCTTCATAAATCAACAAATTCAAAGGTGAAAAAGGAAATAAGAAGTTCTGATGTTGTCTTTGATGTCTCTGAACATAACTACACACTGAAAGTTGGAATAGGTTATTCAAAGGGGAGTTACATAACATTGAATAATGGCACTGTCACCCGGGACACTATTCGACCAAAAAAGTTTTTTTCTACCATGCAAAAAAGCACTCTGCAGATACAAGCTGTGCATATAATTTACTTAAGAAAGCATTATTCTTTATTTCAAAGTAAAAAAGTTAATTAAGCCAATAATTTTGTCTAACTGTCACATTATGGTGTCATTTGTGACAAATCATGTCGTGACTAGCAATGTGTGCTGTCACAGGTCACATGTAACCAATACAAATATGAATAAACCACAGTGCTAATATTACACACCACTTTATGCCAAGGTTTTAAAGATATTTTCTGTCATTAATAATATTTATCTCAAGACAAATGCACAGTGGGTCTGGAATGATAATCTTTTAAAAGTTGGTGTTACATGTGACATGCTTAATGCTGGACAGTAAACTATTGTTTGGTCTTTGTTTTGTAAAAGTTTTACTAGAACCAGTGTAATATGGGAAAATCCACTTGTAAGTTATATTCCATTCTCATTTTGAGCACAATTTTGTGTGTTTTATTTTTTATTGATATCATTTTAAGACAGATCTATGGTGCTTGATATTAAAGTAGAGATCATCATCTTTTTAAATCCCATTTTCTTTGGATATCTTTTTTTTTTTTTTTTTTTTTTTACTCTACAATACTTTTTGTGAAAAAAAAATCATTTTATTTATTTTTGTTAACTAAACATTCAGCTTGATAAAACAGTAATGCCATGCCTATGTCTCTTCTTGTTTTAAACTGTCTGAGAGCATCTCACAGTAAAGAAACACAGCTGTGAAGCTCTTTACTTTAAATCTTCTCTTTTTTTTTTTTTTTTGGGGGGGGGGGGGGGGGGGGGGGGTAGGGGGCGTAACACTTCCCATGATTACCAAACAAATATTTTATTGTAATAAAATTCATTTGAATTATTGATTTCTCTCTCTCTCTGTCTGTCTGTCTGAGTCTCTCTCTCTCTCTCTCTCTCTCTCTCTCTCCCCCGTGTGTGTGTGTGTGTGTGTGTGTGTGTGTGTGTGTGTGTGTGTGTGTGTGTGTGTGTGTGTGTGTGTGTGTGTGTGTGTGTGTGGTGCGTGTGTATGTGTGTGTGTCACTGTGTGTGTGCCTGTGTGTGTATGTGCGTGCGTGCGTGTGTGTGCGTGCGTGCGTGTGTGTGTGTGTGACATCTACAATGCTGTTTTTGTCTTTCTGTGAGCCTGCAATAGTCCATTTATTTTGTTGCTGCAAAGGCATCATTGCATTTCTATGTTGTCTGTCAAATATCTCTTGGTTTGGTTTTGTTGGGTTTGTTATAATCCTATACTTTGTACAAAATACTAAATAGGGTTTCCACACAAAACATATCAAGTCAGTGATTTTACATTTTAAAATTGTGATTCTTAAGAAAACATAAAACAGAACCTAAATAGATCCACATCCAGTTAAAGGAATAAAGCACAAGCAATAGTATGCTATTAATACTAATATTAATAATAATACAGCTTTTGTCGGAACATAGAGTCAAAGTAGGTGAAAAAGAAAAGAAAGGAAAGAATAGATCTGGCAAACAGCTCTTTAATAGTACAGTGCCACAGTGACTTCACAGAGCATTAAACTAAAAGGTGAGAAAGAGGAGAATGTAATAAACTGGTGGGAAAACCATTAAGTAACAGTCAAAAAGGTTCAACTGATGTGAAATTTTATTTGACATCTTCAGAAAGTGGGTATTCTGTTGCTCCTGTGCTACAGATTTAATCAAATGACCATGTGAATCTGCAAAATGTTCTTGAAGTAACAGTTAAATTATTTTGAGCAACAATTATAGGATGAAAATCATGAAATTATTACTAATAATAATAATATCATAATTGTCAGAGGTAGCCCATGTCTGTAACTGATAACTGTTTTAAGTCACAAACTATCACAGCTATCAGCATAATGTCTACATTTCTTTTCATCTGCTTGTGCTTAGGGTAACATACTAAATATCTTCTTTTTTTTTAAAGAGCATGAGCACTATCAGTCACACATTGTGAATTGCAATTAAAAAAAATTAAAACTTCTGTTAAAAAAATTCTTGTAAATGTTTTTTTTTTAACCAAAATATGTTAAGATGTTGTCCAGTGCTAAATAAGTCCAGAGCACTTGTGAAAGTAAAGCTGTTTCATGGATAAACTGCTGACAGAAAAATGAGCTTGCTGCTCAAACTTCCTCAAAGCTGGTGTCTGATAGTAGTAACATTGAACACTATTTATGGTCACTGCACAAAGTATACCAGAACTATAAACTCCCTGCCCCATTGGTTGAAATTAACATAAACTGCCATTATGATTTGTGTAAAAACAATTATTGAAAACATTAATTCCATACAAAATTTCTCAAGAATGGTGTGCTTTGTAATTCGCGACACCATGCCAACTTTCATCACACAACTCTCCAGACCACGAAGAACCAGCTAATTCGAAAGTACAGCCAGTAACACTTTCAAACGATCTTTTTAACAGCAATCTAATATAAACACACCCCTAAAAGACAACAGAAATGTTTAAAAGTAAGAATTTAATGGTTTTAGGTGTCATTTGTTACATTTAGTGTACCGCGTAACTTGAAAATTAAGCGTGACAAAAATGAAAACCTCAACTGCACGCCTCACCATCTTCACCATGCTGGTAAACAAAGTTTTGCACATGCGCAGACGGCATTTCCGACATCCAAAATGGTGGACATGACTGTGTTCAACCTTATGTTAAAAAAATAAATTAAAAAGTTTCATTCGTGATTTTGTGACACTAAATATTCAAAAAGCAATATTTTCTAACACAGCATACTATTTTACATAAAATAGTGATTTTTAGAAAGCGTCAACACAATAGAAATAATCAAGTGCGTTCCCGATCCAGTCCAAGTTTTACATCGTTCTACCGAGGCATCATCTAACGATCTCAGCGTGACAACTTATGTAACGCGGTACTCCATGTTTTTAAAGTCATAATACCTCAAAAAGTATGTGTATTTGAGCACAAATCTTTTAAAGAGAATAAAGATCAATTCAGTAACTAAAACACTGCCCAGCTGTTTTAGCAAACTACTCTTAGTTCGTGCACACGATCATGCACAATAACCTATGTGCTGACGGACCCATTAAAATAGGCAGAAAAAGGCCCACTTTTCCACACTATTATCTAAAATTAACAATATTTTGACTACCCACTAGCTTTAAAATGCTCAGTTCATCTCTCCAATCATTTTCCTAGAGTATTTTAGGTTTGCTGATTTAAGTGAATGATTACTTACAAAGTTACAGCGTTTTTTGTAAGGTATATGTAAGACCGGGCACCTTTTGAGAGCTGATCATATATATATATATATATATATATATATATAAAAAAAATATATATATATATATATATATACATATATATATATATATATTTATTTATTTATTTGTTTGTTTACTCCTGAAAAACAAGGTAGAGTGATGAAAATTGTTTATTGAATTCAGTACATAAAGCTGTGTATGTGTGTGTGTGGTGTGTGTGTGTGTGTGTGTGTGTGTGTGTGTGTGTGTGTTAAAAACACTGACACTGTGACAGGCACACAACGACCACAAACTTCAGATTTTGTTTTAGATGACAAGTTAAGCATCGGTTCATATCTACTAGTATTTTAATTAAATGAACATTACTCTGTGTTTTAAATGTATAATATGATTTTTACTTTGTACTTGGTTGTTCTTTTTGTTTTGTTTTGTTTTTTCCAGTGAAGAAAATGTGTGGAAACTGTGCGAACACATGAAGAATCACAATGAGGCAGAACTGAAGAACTGCTATGCGGTATTTATCTCCAATGAAAATAAACAGGTATGACCTACATTATTTGCATGATTTACAGTCACTCGTGCATGCACCTGCATAATTATATAGATATCCATTGCATGTTCAGACGCGTGCCACATGCACACACGCACACACATGCACACACACGCACACACACACGCACCACACACAACACATACACATACACTCACATCTCAGTCACTCACTCATCACTCACTCACTCACTCACTCACTCACTCACTCACTTCTCACTCTGCTCTGTCTGTCTGTCTGTCTGTCTGTCTGTCTGTCTGTTCTGTCTGTCTCTCTGTCTCTGTCTGTCTGTCTGTCTGTCTGTCTGTCTCGTCTCTTTTCTCTCTCTTCTCTCTCTCTCTCTCTCTCTCTCTCTCTCTCTCTCTCTCTCTCTCTCTCTCTCTCTCTCTCTCTCTCTCCCCTGAGAGTCTCTCTCTCTCTCTCTCTCTCTCTCTCTCTCTCTCTCTCTCTCTCTCTCTCTCTCTCTCTCTCTCTCTCTCTCTCTCTCTCTCTCTCTCTCTCTCTCTCTCTCTCTCTCAGATAATGCTGTTCATTACTGTGCAGATCCCAGTGTGGTACCAGAAATCCAGTAAACGGGAAGACAGATTAGTCATATGGGTAAGTATTGAAGATAAAATTGCATATATATATCTAAATAGTAAAATACTATATATATATATGTTATGAAGTGATGTACCAGATGACTGAATTATTATAATGATGGCAGTTGATGGTAATGCTATGAAGTGATGAAACAGATGACTAAATAATTATAATGATGGCAGTGTTATGTTGGGAAGTGTAGCAGATGACTGAATATTTATAATAATGGCAGTGGTATGCAGTGAAGTGTAGCAGATGGCTGAACTATAATAATGGCAGTGTTATGTAGTGAAGTAGCAGATGACTTAACTACAATAATGGCAGTGTTATGTCGTGAAGTGTAGCAGAAAACTGAACTATAATAATGGCAATGTTATGTAGTAAAGTGTAGCAGATGGCTGAACTATAATAACGGCAGCGTTATGGTTTTTAAAAAACATTTTTTATTCTTTTATATCGAGGATAATGGGGAAAGCACTCTTGAGCTTTTTTACATCCAGTCCCCGTGTATATGCAGTTTTGTAAATGTCATCTGTTCCCACCGGCACACGATTGCCTACTCTTACGAAAAGCGGAACAGGATTTAGCGTGTGCGCAAGAAGTTTTGTGAAATTATAACGAGAGGTGTGTGTGTATGGCAGGACTACCACGTGGTGATGCTGTACAGGGACGGGGAGGGGAAGGGGGGGTGGGTGTACGACCACGACACAGAGCTGCCCTTCCCCTGCCCCCTGCACAAGTACACCGCCCATGCCATCAGGGACGACACAGCACTGAAACCTGAGTTCAGGAGGTAGAGAGAGACTTATTTATTTATTTATTTTATTATTTATTCATTTATTTTATTTATTTTATTCTTTTATATTGAGGATAATGGGATAAGCACTCATGTGTTTTTTTTTTCATCCAGTCCCCTTGTGTATGCAGTTGTGTAAATATTGTCATCTGTTCCCACCGGCACACAATGGCCTACTCTTAGGAAAAGCGAAACAGGATAGGGAATCTGCATGTTTACATGTCTGTATATGCCTTCAGCGCCTGGGCTTTATCCCAGTTCTTGATGAAACCGTTGACGCTACTGGGGGCAACAGCAAAGTGAGAGGCTGTATGATCAGTGGCTTTCTTTCCCACTCATGGAATTCCACTTTACAGCTTAGTCTTTAGTGACTAACTGTGACTCACTGACTAGGAGGCTTGACTTGCAGTTGCACAGTCCTTATGTGCTGCAGCCCTGGGGGCTAGTTGGCCTTTGGAGAACATCTCCAATGCTGACTGTCCTTATGCCCTCTTGGCAGAGAGAGTGGGGATGTACTGTGGGCAAGGCATCTCTGCTATAATCAAATTTCTGCCCCATTTTCGAAACAGCAGCTGCCTCCTTTGCTGTTTTGGAGGTTATTGTCGAAAATGACGGACAAACAAACACAAACACATGTATGTATGTATTCTGGGGATCAGTGGCCTAGAGGTAACACACCTTTCTAGAAAGAGAGAAGATGCAGCTTGATCCCCAATTGTTTTTGTTTTAGGGTTTGTTTGGGTTTTTTATTTAATAGTTATTCTTTGGCTAGAGCTCAGAGGTTCACCAATGATGAAATTTTGCGTATGCGACCGTATTATTGCCCTCCATGAGATCTCTGTTTGTACTCAAACTTTTCCCAGATCCACTGGTCTGGACCTTGAATGGTGGTCTTTATGCTAATGTTTTAAAAAAAATTTTTTTTTTCTTTTTAGGAGGAGATAACAACAACACAAAAAACCAGCATGCACACAGGTGTCGTGTTTAGACGCCATCCCTGAGGAAAAATCAGGGAGTTGGAGTCCCCAGGGTGGTTCAGGGCTGTACAGAGAAATTAATCTGCCATGACAAAAAGGGGTATACAATATTAAAAAAAAAAGGTAAAGGTGTTCCATAATCTATGTGGTCGTAGCGGAGCAAGGCATCGAGACCTCAGCTTCTCCAGGAGCCAGCATATTGAAGGTGGTGCCCATCTCCTCTCCCTCGCTGCTTTACCTTCCCTGACCCTAAATAGGGCAGGTACCCATTTACAGCCAGGTGGACTGGGGAACTGTACTGAAGCCAAGGCACCCCAAATGGTTACCCATCCACTTTGTAACCACGCCCGATGCTACTTAACTGTAGCTTGGGGAAAGTGAGTGTTCTGACCACTGAGCCATCCCATCCTCCCAATACTAAGACAGATTTTACACAATACAATACTAAGACAGATAGTACAG
Organism: Stramonita haemastoma; assembly: GCA_030674155.1. Taxonomy (NCBI): domain Eukaryota; kingdom Metazoa; phylum Mollusca; class Gastropoda; order Neogastropoda; family Muricidae; genus Stramonita; species Stramonita haemastoma. The sequence goes on along the minus strand of CM060340.1, from coordinate 2,331,403 downwards.
AAGAATACAGTATGCAAAGCAGAACAGCACATCGCACTGTAGTGTAGGTCCCTAAAATCTCACCTGTCGGCATCACCATTCAGCATTAACCCCCAAACCCAA
>CM060340.1:2318801-2326301 GCA_030674155.1 Stramonita haemastoma | reverse complement strand
ACAATCTGATAGCCCAGTTTTGAGCCACCGGGGTACCATCAAGGCACCGCCATTCGAGGGGATTTTTACCTCTGGAGTTAACATCAGTATAGACTTCACTCCCAAGAAAGGCCTTCGGATGAAACTAGAAACTGAGGTTCAGTGTGCAAACACATGCAGAACATCTTGTACACATGTTAAAGCCTTTTCAGCCTTACGGAAGAGTAGGCCATTGTGTGTCAGTGGGAACAGATGACAAAATTGACAAAACTGCATACACACGGGGACTGGACGTAAAAAAGCATGAGTGCTTATTCCATTATTCTCGATATAAAAAGAATAAATAAGTAAAAAAGTTAATTAATTGTGTAGCAGTGAATGAGTCAGTAGCCCAGTGACTTTGGGGTGTAGCATGTATGGGATGTGCCATGTCCCTGGAAAGCTCTGAACAGTGAAGGGGTTCTGTTTCAAAGACACGGAAAGAATAATTGAAAGGTGCAGCATGGAACAGTTGTAGATTTTCACTGCCGCACATGCAGGCTTTCTCTGCCATGCTAATTGTAGATTGTTCGTCTGCAAGTTCTGCACAAAATAAACCTTTGATTTTTTGGTATGCATCGGAATCTGTGCCATTCTTGTTTGTATGAATTGGAGTCTGTGTTATTCTTGTTTTAAAAGCTTTGTTTTTTCTTTTGTCTTTTTTCTTTCTTTCTTTTTTTTAAACTTGCATATGAGATTGTAATGATATACAAGACGCCTTGAATATTTCCTAGGAGTGAGAATTTGAGTCTGTGTTATTCTTGTTTTAAAGGCGTTTTTTCTTCTTTTTTTCTAGACTTGCATATGAGTTTGTTGTGATTTACAAGATGCTTTGAATATTTCTTAGATGTAAGAAATTATCTTATTTTTCTACAGTGGATCAATTCATCTTACCTTGTAAGATAAAATTAGATACAGATCCGTTTCAGGGTTTTTTTCTCTGTTCAGTGGTATCATTTGAACACTCTCAAAAAAACCCCAACCAGAAGCATTCATACAAGCTGTATTTATAAATCTTAAAATAAGTCACAATAAATTTGCTTATCTTGAACAAATTGTATGGCTTTAGCATTTTGTGCATGTATGTTGAATGTTTAAAGTATGCACCAAATTTTTCATCACAGTTTCCCTGTAAAGATGCCAGGGGCCTGTCAATATGAATAACATCCCCACCTTCTGGAAATTCTGTGCTAGGAGTTTCCTCTTTTCTATCCCTCTCTTTGTTTTTTCCTGTCCTTCAGATGAGACTTTAAACCGAGGTCCCATGTGCAAACACACGCAGAACATCTTGTGAACATGTTAAATCCTGTTCCGCTTTTCGAAAGAGTAGACCATTCTGTGGTAAAACTGCATACGCATGGGAACTGAATGTAAAAAAAGCACATGAGTGCTTATTCCATTATCCTCAATATAAAAGAATGAAATAAACACACACACACACAAAATCTCTCTCTCTCTCTCTCTCTCTCTCTCTCTCTCTCTCTCTCTCTCTCTCTCTCTCTCTCTCTCTCTCCCCCTTTCAAACTGACAAACACAATCACACACACACTAACACACACTCTCACACACGCACGCACGCAAGCATGCACGCACATACACACACACAACACACACACAACACACACAACCCCCCCACCCCACCCCACCACACACACACACACTGACACATACTCGTCAGAGTCGCAGAACGTGTAGTTTATTACAGCAGTGGCAGGCAATACGACAATACAACATAAACGAGATACAATAGTCCTAAACAGACCTTACAAAAGCTGGGGGATGCTACTATCCAGTACAATGCTGCTGTTTTCTCCTAGTCGGGTATACACACAGCAGCTCTTACTTGCATACTACTTCTCTCTATCTGTAACACATTTGGCAAAAAATCCAACAAGTCTTTTCTTTCTTTTTTTTTTTGGCATTCAAATACTGACTGCATATTGGGAGCTCACATTCAGAGTTAATAAGAAACGTGTCCTTTGGTGTGTGTGTATGTGTGTGTATATGTATGTATATATATTTTTTATACATAAATACATGAAAAAAAGAAGAAAAAAAAAAAATATATATATATATACATCAGAGAGCCCTGTAATTATTTTAAGTGAAATATTCTGCTCCCTATGTGATGAACTTATATATATATATATATATATATATATATATATATATATATATATATATATATATATATATATATATATATAAGTTCATCACATAGGGAGCAGAATATTTCACTTAAAATAATTACAGGGCTCCCTGATGTAATTCAATCATTCAGTGACATGATTTAGTCACAATTTGGCATCTTTATTTTCAATAGCTTTTGAGGATTTGTGTTTGTATTTTGTTAGCTACTAAAGAGTATTTCTACCTTTTGTATGGTGTGTTTGTGTGTGTGTTTGTGTGTTTGTTTATAGAGATCATCATAGGAGAGAGAAAGAGTATGTGCGTGTGTGTGTGTGCATGCATGTATGTGTTTACTTGAGATCATCACAGATAGTGTGTATGTATGTAAGTGTGTCTGTGTGAGTGCATACATGCATGCATACGTTAATCATGCAAACATCTTCTTTTAACCCGTTTTTCTAAACCTTAAATGCTTCTCGGGGAAAACATGATATAACAACATCTGTCCAACTATATGTTTCAAATTGGCACTTTTTTAAAATAATGAATAAAAGTTACAAATGACTGAAGCAGGCTTTAATAATAATAGACAAAAATCAAGAAAGAAAACTATGCCCTTTGATGCTTTTAAAAAAAAAAAGCAAAAAAAAGCTACCATCACCAATAAAGTGCTTGATTATAGTTTGATATATGTGGCACCCTGTGCATCGTATCGTATCAATATCGAGACAATACATTTTATTTCAGTGAATCGTGTATCCATACTGAGCACAAACTACAAGGAATTCTATGGACAGAGCCAACTCATTGTGTCCAGTGCAGCACATGACAAACACACAAAAGTTTGTGATACATCAGATCCTACAAGGAAACTAATTTTTCACAGAAGAAGAGCATTTTATAAAACTGTCACATTGTCATTTTAGTTTCATTTTGCTCTAGATGTGAATCATAGCTCTTCTCCACAACCATATAATCTCTCCATTTTTGGAGAAAGAACTCTTTTTTTTAGGAGAAAAAGAAGCAAAAAATCAACAAAGAGCTTTAATCTTAATGAGAATAATATCTCAGAAGAATGCCCAACAGTTTAAGATGAATGCCTGGAGTTGTGACATAAAATGTTGAAAAATTCATCTGCTAGGACTGAACTTTTCTTGAAGAAAATAAAAGCAACTCCACTCCTTCATTCCAGTCCATGTTCAGACTATCCAGAAAAGCATCCTGCAAACTTCTGCTTCAGCACTGATAAAACAAAAAAAATATTGGATCTTTGATTAAAAAAAAAAAGAAGAACAAACTCTTGGATCTTAGCCAGTGGGATTTGGAACCACACATACACATACGCACACACACATACAAAAATCCTGAACTCTTTACAAAAGCTGGAAACTGATATACACATTGACCATAAAAAAACACACATGCCAAGTTTTAAGGCCAAATTTCAAGCAGTGTCTGACCTATCATCACAAGACACAAGAACACGAGGTACTGATCACCACTAGAAAAAGAAGCCACAGCAGAAGCATGGAATGATGTCAAATTATATAGGTAGACATGTAGCCCACAACTAAAACGGGGGACGTGTGAAAGCAGACATGAAGTTCTCAGTGCACTGTGGAATTGAAGTGTAAAATGTCTCTGGGTTGAATGAATCTTGAAAAGCATTGTCAGAAGTATTCTTGTAGTGGAGGAAGGAAAAGGGGAGGGGGGTGAGCATGAAAATAAATCTAGTTCTTCCATGTTAACTTCTTAAAGGCTAAAGATGCCGCTTTTCAAGATCAATTTCTTGTTAAAAGATGGCTGACAACACAACATGCTAAATGAGCTTTTATTTGAATGTCTTTTATGTGGGCATGTATACAAGCATTTATGCAAGCATGAAATGCTATTTTGGGTTAATCATAATGAATACGAATATTTCAAAAACTCTCAAAAACTGCTTGGCTCATTACTTTGCAAGAATTGTTACATTTTGACAAAAGACTTAAACAGTCAGTTGAGTTTGTGTTCATACCAGGAATAAAACACAGGGATGACTGAATGTAGGTACTGTGTGTCACATGAAAACCCTGCAATAAACAACAGTACAAATTCCATAAAAACCTCTTTTGTTTTCAAAAAGCTAAATTTCTATCCAATTTTTGACACGCACATATTACACAGCAAGTCAGTAGATATTCAATTCTTTCAGAACTGTTAGTAACCATGAGATTGCACATATTCAACAAGCATGTGTGTCTCTGTGTCTTTGTGTTAAATACAACATCCAAAAAAGGACATTTTCTGAATAATGATCACTGCAAAACATCTCTCCTGTCTTTGTCATTTATTTTCTTTTAAAACTAGATCCTCTCCTACTAAGAGTTACAATTATACATAAATTGCATAAAACAGTACAAATCTTGAGCAGTCATACAACAAGACTGGCAAGAGGAGGATTTCTAGATTTTTTTTTTTCAAAAATTCAATGATAACAATTGATTATGTTTCCTAGAGTGAAAATTTATTATGCGAGCAGTAATTCAATAATCTTGAATAATGCGAAGGAAAAAGACAAACTGTACACACACCATGCACCATAATCTCAAGGTATTTAGGCAAGACGTTTGTTTCACAGAAATCTTGATTTTTGCTAATGAAAGACAATAGCATATCTTTTAAAATTATAGGAAAACGTGAACTTATGTTTAACTGATCCCATCTTTGCAAAAGAAAAAAAGAAAACTTAAAAGTTTATTTACAAACTAAGAGAGGTTTGAAAATGTAACACTACCACACATTACTGTGAGCTTTTTAAAAGATATTTTCTGTTACTTCAATTGGGATCAGTTTCATAACATATCTTTATAACCTAAAAATCATAATCATGAATGAATAAATCAAAATGTAGTTCATAGAGGGCATAATTGTACAAATCGTCGTTCCCTGGGATGGATGGTGTCAGTGTAAAAAGTCACATGGATCAAACGGATGTACAGTGACGATATAGCTTCTGTCATTACTGCCACAGGCTTTGGTATAGACTGTACACAGATGTCTGTACAAAATGCTGGCCTCTAACCAATCTATATTAAAAAATTGAGGTGATGATTACCAGTCACAACCGTATGTTGATTTTCACAGCTGTCATCACAAAAAATGATGGAAATGCATATAGTTATAGCCATTTAGGTCTCTGGAACATCGTCACCGTTCTTCACTTAAATCTGCCGCTATGTGGTCTATCTATCTACACTGCACATGTTGATATAATTAGCGAAAAGTGCAGAAGAAAATGAACTCTGAGACAACTTAAAAGTCCCTCAAATATTTACAGATTTTAAAAAATTACTCTAATATATACAAATTCACCTCTTTAAGAAGAAAAAAAAGAGAGAGAGAAAAAAAAGAGCAGATATCAGAAGGGGAGACAAACCTGCTGTTGACAGGAAACTCCCTCAGAAAACAAAGCGTCCTATACTGCAGCATTGTTGTGCCAGTGAACTCGGTATAACTCACAAATAATCATACACATTTTTAAAAAAATTAAAAAACACAAGAAAACACAATATACATAACAATTCGTCAACTCCTCGATGGCTCAGAATAAACAGCCCTGGATAATCATATCATCATGTTGAATTAATGAACCCACAGGTAGGTTTTCAAAGTGAGCATAACCTGGATACAGCAAACCACATGGACAAGGTATGAATTCATGAATCACTGTCTTAGGTCAGCACCGGCTGGATAATATTGGACAAGGCATGACAAACTCCCCGTTTGTGATCTAGCAACACCTGAAGGAGTTTATCATCCCCCATGAAAGAATGGAATAGTCTGTCCAGGCATTGGATGGAAAAGGCTGGATTGGTCCATTGTTCCCTGTCTGTTTGGTGCAGGTGGATGAGGATGATGGTGGGATAGTTCAAAATGATGACATGGACATTGTGCGTTTGACTGCCAACACTTACGCCTTTTTTTGTTTGTTTGTTTGTTTGTTCCATTGAAGGGTAACAGATAGTAGTAAGTTGCATCTGCTATCAGCTGAATGCGAATATCTGATTACCAGGTAGAAGTAAAATGATGATCTTGTTTTATGACCTCACTTCTTTTTTGGTGTTGGTTTGCAACAGATTTATCAAGTATCATGTGAATGCATTTGTCACAAAATATGTTACAACTATACCCAGAACGAGAGACTGAAAAAAAAACAAAAAAACTTTTTCTGCTAGATTGTTAATGAAAGTTTGAAATTGCTCATTCCTATGAGTTCATGAGCAGTAAAGAATATAACTTTTTTCTGATTGTGTCAGTTTAGTTGTTATACTTTTAGCAGCAAAAAACACTCAACACTTGAGTGTTTACCTGGACCTTGGGATAGTCTGGTACAAGAGAAAGCTTCCTCCTTCAGGTATATTTCTATCCACAAAAAACTGCTGAATGACTCGAGCACCAAGTTGAGCCAAAAGTTTCAGTTTGAAAAAAACATAAAAAAGGTATTTCAATAAATACAAACTCACAATAAAAATTGCAGGTGACAAGAAACATGGCAAGATGAGGTCAAACAGTCGATGTAGATTTTTTTTTTTTTACATCCAGTTACCCAAGTGTTGTAGGTATGTTAACGACAACACACAAACAGACCTGCAAACCAGCTTTAGTCAAGATTTCTTTTCCCATGTACTTGGTTCTGTGAACTTTTTTTTTAACCAGTTCTTCAAAGCTGTGTTTGATGGCTATAATCTATGACAGACAGTGACAGAACTAAACACGGCACTTTGTGACTGGCGAAAATGACGGAGGATATAATGGACAGATGTACCTTCACAATTTACAGACTAAAACCTGGATTCCAGTTCACAAGGCGACTAAGACTTTCTTTTTTTTTAAACCATGCCTCCCTAACAGCACAGAAAACAACAAAGACCATGTCCCTAACACAGAAAAATCCCCTTACCCTTACACCCATTTCCAGTCTGCATATCATCCAAACCCAATCCATCTGTCCTAACAAACTTGTGTGTCAGTTTATCAAAGGTTCAGTTTAAAATCCTGTCAATCTGCCAGCCTGCATTTTCAGACTTGAACACAAAACGTATGAATTTCTTCAGAATGAAAATGTACACTGTCCACATTTTTGCCGTAATAAATAATGGAAAATTATATATGTATACTCAAAAAATGTGACCGCAAATGAAACAAAGCTGCATTAGCAATAGAGAGCACACGCACCAAAAATCCCCCAACTCTCTTCTGGAGAGAACGGGCTTCTTACAAACAATAATGATGTATGTATGCGACCGTATAGTGAAATACATAACACCAGCAACATGAAATTCACATTTCTTGGAGAATAGTTAGAGTCAT
>CM060340.1:2303801-2308801 GCA_030674155.1 Stramonita haemastoma | reverse complement strand
CCTCCCTCCCTTTCCCCCTCTTCCACCTCCCCCTCCCCCCTCCCCACCCCACCCCCTCCCTCTCCCCACCCCCTCCCTCACCCCCACCCCCTCTCTCCCCTCCCCACCCCCTCTCTCTCTCCTACCCCTCCCTCCCTCTCACCTTTTCCATCAAAGGGGTAGCCATCGTTGTGGAACCTGGAGGCGAACTGGATCATGATGTCGGCCTGCCCATGGGCGACCTCCACGAACTGCAGCTGGGTGGCCTTGCTCCACACGTCGAAGGCCTTCCGGATGGTCCGCCTGACTTCTGTACGGTCCCAGTTCCTGGCGTGGTTCATCAGCCTGGAGACAGAGAGAGAAAGGGGGGTGGGGGTTGGGATTGTTAGAGTTACTGTGGAGATGGATAGGTGTGTGTGTTGTGTTGTGTTGCGGTATGGTTTATCAGCCTGAAGAGAGAGAGGGGGATGTGTTGTGATGGTTATAGTTATTATGGAGATGGATAGGTGTGTGTGTAATGGTTATAGTTATTATGGAGATGGATAGGTGTGTGTGGGAGTGTTGTGTTGTGGTTCATCAGCCTGTGCAGAGAGAGAGAGAGGGAGGGATGAGTTAGGATTGTTTTAGTTATTGTGGAGATGGATAGATGTGTGTGTGTGTGTGTGTGTGTGTGTGTGTGTGTGTGTGTGTGTGTGTGTGTGTGTGTGTGATGGTTATTGTTATTATGGAGATGTATGGATGTGTGTGATAGTTATAGTTATTATGGAGATGTATGGATGTGTGTGTGGTGGTTATAGTTATTATGGAGATGTATGGATGTGTGTAATGGTTATAGTTATTATGGAGATGGATAGGTGTGTGTGTAGTGTTGTGTTGTGGTTCATCAGCCTGGACAGAGAGAGAGAGGGGGGGAGGGATGTGTTAGGATTGTTGTAGTTATTGTGGAGATGGATAGATGTGTGTGTGTGTGTGTGTGTGTGTGTGTGTGTGTGTGTGTGTGTGTGTGTGGTGTGTGTGTGTGTGTGTGTGTGTGTGTGTGTGTGTGTCTTCCTCGACTAGAGCTAGCTCCCAGGTTCACCAATGGTGAGATTTTGTGTATGTCACTTGTTTTTACCCACCATTAAGGTAGCCACATTCTGACTTCGGGGTATTTGATTAGGTCATTCTACATCCATGTCGTGCCTGCCCAGGTGAATGAATGAATGAATCTTTTATTGAATGTCTTCTCAATCAGATGATGTTAAGAGATATAGTATAGATAAAATAAATTTTAGCAACTAGAACTCACAACTTACACACAAAACTACAAAAGTCTACCTGGCTGGTGATTCTAATCTAATTTTTTTTATCATAATTATTATCAACAAGAAAAGTAACTTTATTACTAAAAATGTATCGTTCGCATCATTAAGTGCTTTAATAATAATAATAATAATAATAATAATAATGAATTGAATTTATATAGCGCTATATCTTGCAAAAACTAATCAAAGCGCTTGCATTCAACCAATTCTTGTACATGCAGCCAACAACAATTTAGATTTTTAACGAAGTCAATACACACACACACACACACACACACACACACACACACACACACACACACACACACACATGCACACACACACACACACACACACACACACACACACACACACACACACACACACACACACACACACACACACACACACACACACATACATATAGAGGTTAAACACTTTGGCAGGGTGGTGGATAGTTCGGCTGTTGAGAGCAGGGGCAGAAGATGAAACAGGATAGGAAAGTCTTAGCTTTGAAATAAGTGTGTCTCGAGGCTGGATTTAAATGTGTCATAGGTAGGCTTTTTACGAAGGGAGAGAGAGAGATCGTTCCAGATCACTGGACCAGAAACAGAGAAAGCGTGACGGCCGACGGTGGATTGATTGAATCTAGGTATTTGTAAGCGCAGGGTATCTGCAGCAGAGCGGAGGGAACGAGAAGGAGTGTACGGGTAAAGACATTCACAGAGGTAGGAGGGTGCTGTTTTGTGAAGACATTTATAACAGAGAGTACTGATCTTATAGTTTACTCTCTGTGGCACAGGCAGCCAGTGGAGAGATTGCAAGAGAGGAGTAATGTGCTCAGATTTGTTCTTTCTGAGGACCAGTCGAGCTGCAGAGTTTTGTATACGTTGAAGGGAGTGGATAGATGATGCTGGCAGACCAGCCAAAAGAGAATTGCAAAAGTCGAGACGTGAAAGAATCAGAGACGTGACGAGTTTAGATGTTGCATCAGTGGACAGGTACTTTCGAATTGCACTAATACGTCTTAATTGATAGTAGCATGACTGGCAGGTCTGGGTGATGAATTTTTGCATGGATAGTGTGTTGTCGATAACAACCCCTAGATACTTTACAGCAGTGGAAAGAGTGACTGAAGTATTGCCGAATTCTACTGAAGCTGTAGTAATGGAAGTAAGTTTGTGTTTGGTGCCTACCAGCATGGCTTCAGTTTTATCTGCATTTAGCTGTAACTTATTTTGTATCATCTAGTTTTGGATATCTTCAAGGCAGTAGGACATATTTATCAGGAGAGATGGCAGATTTTCAGGAGTATCACAGCTTAGAATCTGAGAGTCATCGGCATAGAAATGATAGTTGATTTGATGACGGTTTATTATATGTGATAATGGAGCAGTGTATAGAGTGAAAAGAACAGGGCCCATAACTGATCCCTGCGGGACTCCACATTCCAGTCTGACAGGTGGGGATTGAATCTTGTTAACTGCTACTGTTTGGAATCTATCGGTAAGGTATGAATTAAACCAAGTGAGAGCTGTGCCTGTGATGCCAAACGTTTTTTGAAGACGGGAGAGAAGAATTGAATGGTCTATAGTGTCGAAAGCTGCACAAAGATCGAGAAGAGTGAGAAGGGATATTTTTCCTGTGTCAGAAGCGTATTTAAGGTGTGCACTAGGGTGGTTTCAGTGCTGTGGTTGGCGCGATAGGCAGACTGGAAAGGCGGAAGGAGGCTATTGGAATGAAGATGGCTGTTGAGTTGTCTGAGAAAGACTTTTTCAAGGACTTTTGAGATAAAAGGTAGGTTAGAAACAGGTCTATAGTTCTTCAGAATGTTAGGGTCGAGATCGTGCTTTTTTAGTAGAGGTGTGACTATAGCGGTTTTGAGAGCTGGTGGGAAATTTCCGGAAAGAAGTGATGAATTTACTATTTTCGTGATCGTAGGAATAAGCTGTGGAATACACTGAGTGGAAAGGGAAGCAGGTACAGGATCGAGATCGCATGATTTTATGGTCATTTCTCTCAGAATTGTCTGAATATCTTTCTCGGTTGTTGGACGGAAGAAAAGGAGAGGAGTGCCTGTAAATTGGGGATCAGGAGTCACAGGTTGGAAAGAAGTTTGATCCAGTTTGGAACGGATGTTGCGGACTTTGTCAGAGAAGAAAGAAGAAAATATAGCAGGAAGTTCAGAGTGGCTATGGACAGTAGGAAGAGGGCTTGCCTTTGTAGATCCAAGAAGAGTTGAGGTGAGGGAAAAAAGGGATTTCATAGACGTGGCATCAAGAACTTGAGCGGAATAGTATTTTGTCTTTGCTGAATGGATTAAGGTTTTAACTTTGTTGATTTGTTTTCGAAAGAGCTGTTTGTTTAATTCAGTTTTTGTCTTTCGCCACTGCCGCTCTAGTTGTCGGCGTTTGCGTTTTGCGATCAGGATATCGTGAGTGTACCATGGAGCACAGGGCCGATCAGGCAGAAAATGGTCAGTAGGGGGTGCATGCTCGTCAAGCAGTTGGCTAAGAACGGTATTATAATGTTTAGAAGGGTCAGTATGTTCAGGGGTTTCTGATAGGCATTTGGTAGCTTGAGAAGAGAAAGTTGGAATATCAATGGCCTTGATATTGCGACGGGTGACGCACTTTTTCTTTTTGATAGGCTTAGCGATGTTTAGAGAGAAGAGAATGGCAGAATGGTCGGAAAGAAGTTCGTTAGTGACGGATACAGACGTGATGAGGTCTAGTGAGGCATCGGTGATGAGCCAGTCTAGGATGTGGCCTGATCTATGTGTTGGTTCGTTTACAAGCTGGGAAAGAGAGTGGTTAGGCAGGGAAAGAGAAAGGCGCTTGACATCAGGAGCAGACTGGTTGTCGAAATGGAAATTAAAGTCACCAAGAATGATAAGTTTTTTGGGAGAGAGGCTGTAATGATCAAGGAGGGACTGAAACTCTTGGTGGAAAACTGAAGGTGTTTGATTGTTCTTACGGCTAGGAGGTGGACGGTAAAGACAGCAGAAAGTAATAGAATGGCCGGGTAAGCTAAGGTTGAGTTCACAGACTTCGAAAGATTCAGGTGAGAATGGAAGAGAGTGGCAGAAAGAAAGCGCTGGATGCAGTGTCTTTATAGATGACAGCGATGCCACCTCCACGGGAGAGTCGGGGGAAGGAAAGAGTCTTATAGCCAGGCGGCGTCAGTTGTTGTATTTTAGGCTCGTGGCCTTGCGGTTTTAACCAGGTTTCTGTGAGAAATGTGAGATCAATGTTTTTTTCAGAAAGAAAATCGGCCTTTCCATCTGGGCAGACAGATTGTACATTGTGTAGACAAATATGTAGGAGGTTTGAGGGAGACAGAGAGGATGAAGAAAGTGGTGAGTTAGGGCAGCAGAGAGAGGACGAAGATGAAGGCGATGGTGGAGATGTGGACTGTGGGAGAACAGAGAAGAGTTTGAGTTGTGAGGTGGGTGTAGAGGGTGGTGGTAGAACTGGGTCAGTTGGGGGATTAGGGACTCTGCTGGCATGATACACACTGCAGTCTGAAAGGGTATCGCCAGAGTCATGCACAGAGGAAGAATCATCAACAGAAAAAGTACTAGAGGGGTGAAGGTGACGTGTAGAGGAAGGCTTTGATGAAATGTAGCAATTTCCCCCCATACTTAGCCTTTAATTTGCTTCCTTTATAAGATTTAGCGCTATATAAATTCCATTTATCATTATCATCATCATCATCATCATCATCATTATTATTATT
>CM060340.1:2293801-2298801 GCA_030674155.1 Stramonita haemastoma | reverse complement strand
CTCCCCCCCCCCCACCTCTCTTTCTCACTATCTACCTCCCCCCCCCTTCTTTTCTACACCTCCCCCCCCCCCCCTCGTCTATCTAAACAGCCAAGCCAAGTGGACGAGAACTAATATGTACCATACCAGAAGCATAGCATTGCAGATGAAGTCATTCTTCATGGACTGGAAAGAAACAAGACGTTAGGGTTAGGTGGGGGTGGGGGGGAGGGAAGTATGCTGTTGGTGATAGATGTCCTAGGAAGAGGGGTGGGGGTGGTCGGATTGAGAGAGAGAGAGGGGGGGGGAGGAGAGAGAGGAGGGGGGGAGAGAGAGGGAGAGAGGGGGGGATGGGTAAACTAACCTAAGAGCGGTGTGAAAGACACTTTTCGTGTGTGCAGGAACACACCTAGGGGCCTATGTAAAAATATTTGTTTTAGAGCAAGTTCGGCTAAATCTAGCTCTGAAGACAAGTCTCTTAGAGCCTAGGTTGTAGGATAGGCCTTCACAGCATCAGCGATAGTGCTTATTAGGAGCAAAAAAGAAGTGAAGAAAAAAGATAGATAAAAAAAGAAATAAAGGGGATGCACAATCCAGAAACTGAAGGGAGAAAATAGATTAAAATAGAAAACAGTTAAGAGAGACTTAAAGTAAACTCTTATCCCTCCTTATCAGATCCTAGATCTAACACCCGAGAAAATGAAAATTATAAACCAAAAGAAAATGATATGGCAAGACAGAAAAGTCATAAGTTTGTCAATTCGTTTACGGCCCTTAGCCCGAAGGGGGAGAGGGAGAGAGAGAGAGAGAGAGAGAGAGAGAGAGAGAGAGAGAGAGAGAGAGAGAGAGAGAGAGAGAGAGAGAGAGAGCAGAGAGAGAGAGAGAGAGAGAGAGAGAGAGAGAGAGAGAGAGAGAGAGAGAGAGAGAGAGAGAGAGAGAGAGAGAGAGAGAGAGAGAGAGAGAGAAGACAGACAGACAGACAGACAGACAGACAGAGACAGAGACAGACAGACAGAGAGCTAGAAGCCTCATCTAGATTCATCGCGGGTTCTTTCCTCAGAATGACACAAAAAGTTCCAACCTAGGAATCTCAATTATTACCTAAACTGATAACACTGGTCTTCTTTTTCTTCTACTTGGACATGATCGTGCGTTCGAACCTTGGCAGCACTGTAGCGGTTTTACAGTATGGATATTTTAAAACCCATAATGTGTAAAATATTTTTTAAAAACCGAAAACAAACAAACAGAATATCTGCTAGTGCCTTAACTCCCGAACACAAGTTCAACAAAGCCACAACGTGTGTCCCCGTCAGAGTTAGGTGGGATGCAATAAGTCAACATATCTGAAAGGATCACCAGTTTAACTGCAGTCATCCTTAGTTAGATCATGAAACCACACTTAACTTTTCTTGTCTATTAGCAGCATAATCATTATAAGGTGAAGTGAATTTTCTTAGAACACACCCTCGCTCTCTGCTATACTATATTCGAAAGTCTTTCTTCTTTTTTAATTTTTTTTAACAACACACCAATATCAGTACCTATTATAATACTATGGTGCTACTTCTCAGAACTTTTTCACAGATAGTCTAGCCTGCCTATTCAACACTACATTAGGGAACAGATGACAAGATTTACTAAACTGTATACGCGGGGACTGGAGTGCTTGTTCCATTATCATCGATATAAAAGAATAGAGTAATAAAATAAATAAATAAATAAAAGAATAAATAAATAGCTGTATCTAGGCTGTACATTTATCTCCATGAAGAGAAAAAAAAACTACCACGTACAAGCCCACCCCGTCCCTCCCACTCTCCTTTAGTTTAAACTTTTCATTATTCTTTAGTTAGCTGTAGCCTATCTCAAAGACTCGAACCGTACACTGTTCATTATTCTTTAGTTAGCTGTAGCCTATCTCAAAGACTCGAACCGTGCTGAAAACGCCCTCCGCCCGATCCCCAGGACATGGATCTGACACCAGACACTGCACCCACACCGTCCTCTGCCAAGGTGACACGAACGTTCTGATGAACGAAGCTGCTTCTTTCGAAGACGACGTCATTGGCTGTGATGTCATTCGTGACGTCAGTCCTCATTCATGCAGGTTGTGATGTGACTTGACTCCAACACACCCACACTGAACAAGGACCGACAATGCACGAAGTTCTCTCTCCTTGGGCAGCTTGCTTGGTTGGCTTATCTCCCTGGTCCGTGGGCTTGTTTTTCCAAGATGGCAACGAGATAACTGACGATTTACCAAAGCTGCTGTGAGCAATTATGTTACACGTCTACATAGCCTTTCAGCAAGTTATCAGAAACTGAGTGTCCATAAATACCCCTTTATGCGATCTGTATTTGAGTACCACCTTAAATGTCACTTGTTAAAACACTATTTCCCGATAACTGTTTAATTTTCTACATAAACCATAAAGCTGTTAGTCAAAATTCAGCAGAAGAGAAGACTAATCCCTTCTTATGTAATCCAGGTGGTGATTATAGTGCATTGCACAGAGAGAGAGAGAGAGAGGAGAGAGAGAGAGAGGAGAGAGAGAGAGAGAGAGAGAGAGAGAGAGAGAGAGAGAGAGGAGAGAGAGAGAGAGAGCTTTCCTCAGGCCACCAACATGTGATAATTATTGTAAAGAGCAAAACAAATATGTCTTTTTTTTCTGTCTCATATCTTCTTCTATCATATATCTAGACTGTCATCTTAACCTATTGTGCTTTCTTCACAAGGCCTCAGTGGTCCATAGTTCTTTTAAGCGATGAGCGAACACTGATTGGACTGTCATCGGTCACAAGAGCCTAAGCCTTTTGACATTCATCGTCTTACAAATCATGTTCAGAAAAAAGTAGGTAGGCTAGCTGTTTCTTTCCCAGTATCAAATAGTATGAAACCGAAATCTCAATCTTGTTTTATCCTTCATTAATCGTTGTCTTATTGTGGATTTACGTTGAGAGAGACAGAGAGGGAGGAGAGAGAAAGAGAGAGAGAGAAGAAGAGAGAGAGAGAGAGAGAGAGAGAGAAGAGAGAGAAGAGAGAGAGAGAGAGAGAGAGAGAGAGAGAGATTACCAACAATTTTTTTTTCACTATGTCCTCATTTCACGTCCTTTTTTTTTATAAGTAAGCGTGGATATCTGAAATACTTCCCCCTGAGATAGGTCTAGGCTACATCATACACACCCATCCCCAACATGGTTTAGTCTATAATACAAATTCAGACCTTCTTCTTCCTCGTTGGAGTAGGCTAGTCCTGCCTGCCCCTATACATACGCCTACATGCCTGTACCACATTTTGTCCTGTTTCCTTCCTAGTTGAATCCTATGAGAAAGCCACATCATGAACATCTTGCTATTTATCCATTTTGCATCTTACTTACTTTCAGCAAAAAAAAAGACGAACCAATTCAGGTTACAGAGCTCACTTAATAACAAAGATGCAGCTACCATTAACCAGACCTGTCACAAAAGAAAACTGCCACGTTCACCCCTGTACACATTCGTGGTGTAGGCCTACACCTTAAACCGTGTTCTCCCACATTCTCCAGGCCAAATTCTCAACACATCACCGACGTAGCCTAGTGAGAGAAGCAGGGCCCTGAAATGGCGCGTTTCTCAACTATTTCCCACAATCCCATGCGCGACCCTATTCCCAGGCTTCTGTGTGCACAGTGGCACTCTCTCCAGCTTCTGCTTACACCCCCCCCCCCTCCCTTCCCCTACCCCCCTTCCATTAGGCTAGGGGGGGGGAGGCTGAAGTCGTAGAGAACAGAACAACTGATACGGGGCCCCCCCGCCACTGGCTTCTGGATAAACTCTCTTCTTTAACACCCACACACCCCTCCACCTAGCTGTGCTGGAACCGTGGTTTGTTCCTCACTGGTTTACATTAGCGAATGGAGCTAGAACGAACCACTCAGGGAAGAGGAACGTTTTCCACGCAGCTACGTTTTCCGAACATTAGCATCAGAGTCAGAGAGAGAGAGAGAGAGAGAGAGAGAGGCACCGACGCTGGTACGCGGACGTAAGGAGGGCAAAATGGCAGTTTTAAATTCCTCTTCCAACGAGCCTTTCTGAAGGGGATGGCGTCCCCTGAGAGAGCTACAGAGCCTGGGTTACACAGCAGAGGATGGGAGTGGAGTGGGGTGGGCCTATCTCTGGACAAAAAGGGGAAGAGAAAGGGAAAGGGGGTGGTGGGGGTGGGGGAGAATATACAGCCTGCAAGTTGCAGGATGACAGTCATGACACAGCTGCGCCTTGCCCTGGAACCTTCTGGAGTGGGAGTAAGAGAGAGAGAGAGAGGAGAGAGAGAGGAACACGAGAGAGGAACAGAGAGAGAGAGAGAGAGAGAGAGAGAGAGTGAGGAATGAAGAAGACATCAAACTATGTTGCCCTCATAGCCCTACAACCTTCCCGATTTGCGGGGGTGTTCCCACACGCACGTAGGCCTAGCCTACTTACTACACAGAGTACACACAGGTTGTTCAGACACCCACCACGTTGCAGGTTGCAGGCACTAAGTTTGTACAGTTTTTTGCAAAGTGAAAAACAGGACAGTATAGTAGGCCCTATTTAGACAAGGAACGAAAGAAAAACGTTTTTAAAATGTGTCATAATTTACACACCCAATGATAGCTAAGACATGGCAGAGACAATCAAAAGTTTTTTTCCCAATAAATTGGGAATACCCTATATTTCAAATACTAAGTTTAGATAAACTCTGGTCTAATTCAGAACTGGGAGAAATTTACAGGAAAGGTATTACTGAAAAGCTTCGGTCTGTATATTAAAGCCCACTGGTGCTAAATAGTATTTCCTCTCAAGGCAGATTTCTGGAAGTAATTTAACATGAAAGTTCGCCTGTCTCACCACGTGGTGTCAGCTAATTGTTTTCATTCCGAAAGAAAACACATAGGGCCTAATCACAAAAAAGTACGGAATTTAATGAACATTCCTTTCTAGTTGTATTAAAGCTTGACTGGAAACAAATCGGATCATTCCAATCATTTGGTCCTAC
>CM060340.1:2286301-2288801 GCA_030674155.1 Stramonita haemastoma | reverse complement strand
AACCCCCAACACAAGTTGGTACTCTTTTTACACCTGGGTGGGGTGAGAAAATAGCCGTAAAGTGCCTTTTCCAAGGGCACAACGCCATAGCCGAAAGCTGGGATCGAACCCGCAACCTTTAGATTACGAGTCCAACGCCCTAACCACTAGCTACAGCGGCGGATCCTTCTATAGAGTGCGTGTGGGAATTTTTGTTTTTAATTTTCACATTTTTTTAAAGAATGAAAAAATGCACTGTGTACTTGGTTGTGGGGATTGAGCACATAGAGCAATACCAGGTAGTTTCGAAAAAGTTGGAAATGATCATTCAATGATGATTGCTTGTGTTCCTACAGCTTGACCCCGCGCATGCATACTGAGGTTAGGAAGCTAGCAGACAGCAAAGGAGTGAGGGGGTACAGTGTTTGCCGAAAAAAAAGTTCGAACCTATTGTGCAAAATGACACGGGTTTTGAGTCAGGGGTCAGTCTTTCTGAAAAAGAAAGTATTTATTTCTGTGGATGCCTTAGTACGTGCAGTGCGAATGCAAGTGTGATGTAGATCTATTATAAAATAGAAGGAAAAGTAGTCAAAATTAATACCAGTGTGTAGCCTAAGCAAGAGTACAGACTGTCTTCATTATGTCATGCAATATGTATGAACGGAGTTTGGCACCACTTGGGATGTTGTGCATTGAATAAGTAGTGCTTAGTTGAAGCAGTTTTGGAGTGTGTCATTATGACGCTCTTGTTGGACCTCAGATATTATCTGCAACTTTTTAAAAATATTTTCTATTCAGGAAGGGAAGCACGCACACACGCACACACGCAACACACCACACACACACACACCACAACACACACACACACACACACACACACACACACACACACACACACCACAAAGATCACGCACGCACGCACACACGGAGGGTGGGGGAGGGAGAGAGATGTGGAAGGAAGGATATATGATAATGATTCTTACATATTCAGCTTGTCGGTTTTTCATGGTTTCAGATTTATCTAATCCAAACTCAAAACTTTTGTTACTGTCGATGGTCGTTATGTCACCTCATTGTAGATAGAGAAATACTGAGAAGAACTGATAACTGTGTTTCCACGAATGTTTCTCCTTGCTTCTGCTCCTTCCATTTCCCTGATACTATCTTTCTTATTCTTCGTTATCCATTTAGGTCGTCTGGTTTTTTTCAAAATTCTACTTACATGAATTGATTCTGACTTTTTCCTTTGAGAATATTATATGCCTAGGTTCAGGGATCTTTGACGAGATGATAATTACTGAATTCAGAGGTTATCAAAAGTGTCTCAGCTAAAAGTGTCATTATTCATGTCCACAACCTGCAAACATAAAAGTTGAATATATATCATTCTTGCCGCCGCTGTGGCCAAGTGGTTAGGGCGTTGTACTCGTAATCTAAAGGTTGCGGGTTCGATCCCAGCTATTCCGCTATGGCGTTTGTGCCCTTGGAAAAGGCACTTTTACGGCTATTTTCTTCACCCACTCAGGTGTAAAAGGTGTACCAACCTTGTGTTGGGGGTTAACCCTGGCGATAGATGGCGTCCTATCCAGGGGGAGTCTATGACTCTCAGTCGCTTAACGCCACAGAAACGGGATAACACCGGCCTGATGAGCCATTATTGGCTCGGACAGACTTAAACTTTAACTTTAATATATTCATTCTTGTTGCGCACACTATAAGCTTTTGGAGTGTTGATCTCTTCTGTATGTGTAACTATGTATGAATGTCTGGATAGTTTGTTAAAACGAAAAATCGAATTAAATTAAGAGATATTTTTTGAATACGAAGTAGTGAAATTTCAAGCCTATACATTATTCGCCAGATGATTTGAAATCAAAGGGGATACAAACAATTCAGCAGGTGTTACCTACATTCATTTAGATTTTCAGTTTGACAATGTTCAGTTTGAATTCACACACACCATCCATCCGCAGGTTGCTTATCTTTATTCAATAATAACAACACCGACATTATAATACAAACAATTTAGCAATAGAAAGCAGTGGGAATTTGATTTGAATTTAAAAAAATGAAAATGTCTATGTCACACTGTAAGAATGATTAGACTACATCAAACTGCTAAAACAAAGATACAGGATTCCACTTGTCAAAGTTATGGCGAAGCTGAAGAACAACGCTTAACAAAGAGCCGGAACCGTCTTTGTTGGTAAAATCTCTGTCACTTAAGGACAGAGAGGTCCTGGTTTTACAGCACGAAGCCTCTGTCTTCTCTATAATTGGACACGTTGCTTTATTACGTCTTACTTTTGTTTGAGCTTTCATGGACAGAAAAACAAAACCCAAACAAACATGCAGAGCGTCGAATCTAACCTTCTTCAAAGTTTTCCCGCCCTTACAAACTACAGGACTGTAACATCTTCCAAAAAATTTTAATGACACAGCAGGAAGGTCAAGGATCTTCATCTTCAGCACGTGCTATTCCAAGTTATCCAATCAAATCAGACGACGCTGAACCGGAAGC
>CM060340.1:2268801-2271301 GCA_030674155.1 Stramonita haemastoma | reverse complement strand
GCCTACTCTTTCCAAAAAGCGGATCAGGATTAAACATGTGCTTAAGATGTTCGGCGTGCGTTCGCACACGGGAGCCTCGGTTTATAGTGTCATCCGAAAGACTTTTGGGGAGAGTGGTGGAGTCAGCACTGATATTACCTCCAGGGGAAAAAAATCCCATCGAACGGGAATCGATCCCAGGTCGTCAAATTGCGAGCGCAATGTTCTGACCACTAGGCTATGCTGCCCCTTATGTAATCCCTCTAGTAGCATGCAGTGTGTTTAGAGGGCAGGCAATGGAGGGGGGGGGGGGGGGGGGTCCAATAGCAGCCACTGAACACAACCCGTCTCCAGTGACCAGGAGAAACAACATGGGGCAAGGGATGCTGAAACTTCAGCAATCTAAGCATGCACGTGGTAAATTTAGATTTTTTTTTTCTATTGAAATTTTTTTTACTTAAATTTTATTTTAAATTTAAAATTTGAATAAAAATTGAATAAACTTGATATTATTAAATTTACAACGCGCATGTTGTAGTTATCCTCTTTCAGTTTGTTGTGTGCCTTCTTTTTTTTTTTTATTTTTTCAGTTCATATTGGCTGAGTGAGTGGGGTAAACCCTTAGTTGGGTCCAAAAAGCCACGGGTTCCATTCTCGCATGTTAAACCGTATTCCACTTTTCGTAAGAGTAGGCCATTGTGTAGCCGGTGGGGAAACTGATGACAAGATTTACGAAACTGCATGCACACGGGGACTGGGTGCTAAAAAAGCATATGAATGCTTATTCCATTATCTTCCATTTAAAAGAAAGAAAGAAAGAATAAATAAATAGATAAATAAATAAATAAATAAACAAACAATAAATAGATAAATAAATAAATAAATAAAATACAGGCATCCTGCCATTTTGTCTGCAGAGCTGTTTCCCAGAACGCTGTGTGGAAGGGAAACAACCCATACTATTGTGTTGCGCAGCTTAGTAAACGGGGAGTTATATAAACTGGCATCTTCTATCTTTATGATTATTATTATAATGAGCAAAAATAGTAGTGCAGGAAAAAATTGCAACAAACCACTTAGAATTTCCATCACATTAAAAAGCCACTTACCAAAGGTTATAACAGAAATTAAACCAAATAATTACAACAAACACCAAACGACCCCAAAAGCAAACACAAACAAAGACCCCCCACCCCCTAACCCGCGTAAAAGAATAAAAAAAATATATATATAATAAAAACCTAAAAAACAAAAAAACCCTAACCGGCAACAAACAAATACTAACGGAAAGAAAAACTCAAAGATGAAATTACTTTTTATTTATTTATCTATTCACTTTTGGGGGTGGGGGGAGGGGGGGTAGGGTAAGGGCTTTATCTTTGATCGGACGTGATTCAAATTTCATCAGCTCCTGGGCCCCACACACACACACACACACACACCACAGGAGATGAAACGCTGGTTAGCGTTCTATTACTCAAACTGGAGAACTATTTCAATCTCTCTCAGCAGCCAATGCAAATAAACAGACGAGTGTGCAT
The DNA here is from genome assembly GCA_030674155.1 of Stramonita haemastoma. NCBI lineage: Eukaryota > Metazoa > Mollusca > Gastropoda > Neogastropoda > Muricidae > Stramonita > Stramonita haemastoma. Next base: position 2,269,781 of record CM060340.1, on the reverse strand, counting down.
GATTGGAGGAGGGGGTGAGTGGGGGGGGGGGGGGGTAAGGGTGGTGGGGGAGGGGTGCGGAGTGGTTCATCAACTGGAATCCAGATGCAGAAATAAAATACTTTATTCGGTTCCCCAGAGAATTCGGTTTCGGGGGTCTGTCGAAACCTGAACAATGGGGCAAGGGAACTACCATGACACTGGTATGTGCGGGTATGTTGTTGTCTCCCTTGGACCGCTTGGTTTCGGGTTCGTGCTCTGTTGTGTGTGTGTGTGTGTGTGTGTGTGTGTGTGTGTGTGTGTGTGTGTGTGTGTGTGTGTGTGTGTGGTGAGGTGGTGGGGAGAGAGAGAGAGATCGATGAGAAAGAGAGGATAGTAAGCAGAGGAGAATAAAGAAGAACATTCACAGACAGAACAGACAATAAAATAAATGGATAAAATAGATAGATATATATGATAGATAGATAGATATGATAGTATTACATAATATATGATAGATAATAGATAATATAATAATATATAGAAGAGTAGGAGAGGTAAGGTAGGTAGGTAGGAGGTAGAGTAGGAGATAGATAGAATAGATAGATAGATAGATAGATAGATAGATAGTATAGAAGGTAGTAGGGGAGGGAGCAGACAGGGCAGATAGAAGACAGATAGATTAGATAGATAGATAGATAGATAGATAGATAGTAATAGATAGATAGATAGATAGATAGATAGATAGATAGACAGACAGACAGACAGATAGGAATGTAGGAATAATAGAGTAGAATTATTAAATTTAAGCTGAAGCCAAATTTTATTCAAATAAAATCCCCGAAGTCGGAACACCGCTACCCTAATGGTGGGTACAACACGGTGCATACGGAAAATGTCATCATTGTTGAAACAGTGGTGTTGGTGTTGGCAGGAGGGAGGGAAGGGAGGGGGGAGGGTCGACTGAAAAGTTTTTGAATGAGAAAAAGAACGTGACAAGAATTGGAGCACTTAGGTGTAAA
>CM060340.1:2246301-2248801 GCA_030674155.1 Stramonita haemastoma | reverse complement strand
GACAGACAGAGACAGAGACACAGAGAGACAGCACCATGAATTATGGAAACACGTTTTTTCCTTTCTTAAACCCATTATTTGCAAAATCAGCATAACCACTAGCAGCAACAGCAACGACAACAACAGCAACAACAACAACAGCAACAACAACAAACCCCCAAAATAACAACACCAAAAAAGACTAGCACCGATCATGTCTCGTTAGCACAGAGGAAAACCAGACCTGGGCTTTTGACCCACTGTGATCTCCCCTATCCCCCCCCCACTCTTCCCTCTCCAACACACACACACACACACACACACACACACACACACACACACACACACACACACACACACACACACACACACACACACACGTACGCACGCATACAAACATACATACATACACACACACACAAACGAAACAGACAGACATACTTAGATACATAGATAGATACATACAGACACAGACACAGACACATACACACATACATACATATGTACATACGCGCGCTTGCACACGCGAAAGACAGACGCACATACACTTACACTCCTACACACACGCGCGCGCGTGCTCACGCGCACACACAGACAGACATACACACAGACACGCAAATACACAGACACACTTACACACACACTTACACACACACACACACCACACCACACCACACCACACCACACCACACACACACACACACACACACGCGCGCGCGCGCGCGCGCGCGCGGCGCGCGCGCCTACTCTACCACCAGAATAACTCATAAAATACACTCCTCCTCCCCTCTTTTCAATATTTTTTTTTTTACAACAATTTTTGAAAAAGCCGACATTTAGCAGACCAAATTTCTAATCGATAACCAGACTTGACGATCTCTTTTCTGTTTTTTTTTGTTTTTTTGGGGGGCAAGTAGAGTGGTACAGCATCCCTTATCTATTATTAATAATGGTCCATATCACTTAGTAGCGACAAGGGACCTTTGCGTGTGCCCGACATGTTGGACCTTATTATCTGTCGCCGGCAGACACAAAGACCTTTCTGTCAGTGTTCGTTAGTGGGCCGGTCTGCAGCGAAAAGGTCACTTTTGTCGGTTTTGTTTTTTTTTTTAAAGGGAAAACATTTTTTCTCTGCCTCTTCTGTGTGTTTGGGTTTGTCTGTGGTTTCTGTCTGTGTGTCTGTGGTTTCTGTGTCTGTGTCTATCTGTGTGTGTGTGTGTGTGTGTGTGTGTGTGTGTGTGTGTGTGTGGTGTGTGTGTGGTGTGTGTGTGTGTGTTCGTGTATGTGCGTGTGCGCGCACGTATGTATTGTGTGCGTGTGTGTGTGTGTGCGCGCGCGCGTGTGCGTGTGTGTCTGTGTGTGCATGTGTGTGAGTGTGTGTGTGTGTGTGTGTGTGTGTGTGTGTGTGTGTGTGTGTGTGTGTGTGTGTGCTGTTGCGATACGGAGTGGTTTTCTTGTTCGGGTTTTGTTAAGTTCATCTTTATTTCTTTCATCTCTTTTAGTGATTGTACTGCTGCACTCCAATGGCATAAAGAAGACCCTACAAACACAAATGACTTGACAGATTTCAGACTTCCAGTTTCTCTAAAAACATTTTTTTAAAGCGCACGGTACTTTCAAACAGACCACATCAGTTTTCATTATTTCAGTTTTCAATTCTTCCATGGAGATAGTCTATGACTGTCTTGGCGTGAGGGATCTTTCATACATGCTACATTATTTTACATGTTACACCCCTTTAAGTCACGGCAGATTTCTCTGCGTGAAATTCGGGTAGCTTTCCCCGGAAAGAGCACGTCGCCACAAGAGCAGCACTACCCATTAATTGATTTTCCTTTTCCTGTCTGCGATTGTTTTTGTTTGTTTGGGTTCTTTTTACAGAATTTTGCCAGGGACAACTCTCATGTTGCCGTGGGTTCTGTATACGTGTGCTAAATAATGATGTGTACGGTTTATCGTCTCATCCGAAAGACTGGGACACAGACTACAACTCATGGTCTAATGGCTGGGGTAAAAGTTTCGGGCCCAAACGGGATTCGAACCACTGCACACTTCCGACCCGGACTTTTCCCTTTCTAGACAGGCGCGTTACCTCTAGACTACCGATCTGTTACCTAATTAATTTTTATTTTATTGATTTTTTTTATTTTTTTCATTTTTACATAGTAGATTTTGTCAAGAATCTTACGTAGCAAAACTTCAACGCTGTCATTGCGTAACCCAACGCCCTAACAGTGCGACAGGAGGAAATACGTACAGTTTGCTTCCACCGGAAACTTGTGAAACGGGGGCTATGGCTGAAGATCAGCTGTGCACAGTGGCCGAGTGCACGTGCATTACGTCTGTCAGCCTCTGCAACTGCTGTCAGGGAGGTCCAAGACTCGATTCCTGTCCGCCTTGTCTGCATGTATGGGTGTTCGTTGGCGTCAATCTTCCAGTTATTTTGGTTTTGATGGATTTTTTGTTCACATTGGTCAGGACAAACGTTGGGGACGGGATAGCTCAGTGGTCAGAGCTCTCG
>CM060340.1:2238470-2241201 GCA_030674155.1 Stramonita haemastoma | reverse complement strand
TTTGTGTCTGATGCTTAATTCAAACACGCGTAGGTTGTGTGATGTGTGTGGTAGAAAGAGAGAGAGAGAGTAGAGAGCGAGAGAGAGAGGAGAGAGAGAGAGAGAAGAAGAGAGAGAAGAACAGATACAGAGACAGAGAGAGAGAGAGAGAGAGAGATGAGAAGAGAGCGTGCGTGTGTGCTTGTGTCTATGGTGGTGTATGCCTAGATATATATGTTGTGTGTGTGCGTGTTGCGCGCGCGCATGTTGAGAGTGTGTTTTGTGCTCGGTGCGCGCGCGCGCCTTGTGTGTTGTGTGTGTAGGTTCAGGAGCTTGGGCCCTTAGCGCCCTGTCTTAAGCAGTGCATGAAATGGTCTAGTCCATGGTGGAGAGTCTGATACCATAATGGCACACACACACACACACACACACACACACACCACACACACACGCACACACACACACACGCACACACCAAACACATACACACACAAACATACACACACACACACATACACACACACACATACACACACACAACACAAACACCACACACACACACACACACACACACACACACACACACACCACAACACACACCTTGAGGTCATCAACCTTTCTTCCTTTACAAAGTGCCATCCATTTCTCTTTGATGTTTCGCTTATGTAGTGGGGATGCCGGGCGATTTGTCAGTATCAATAGCATCGCCACCTTCTGGAAATTCTGTGCTAGGAATTCCCTCTTTTCTATCCCTCTCTTTGTTTCTACCTTGTTCCTTTTCTTTCCTGTCACCACCTCCTTTTGTCTATTTTCTGTTTTCTGAGTCTATTCTCTTGCCTTTTTCTTCTCCGCAGAAAGACCAAAAAAAAGATAACACTTCTCTCCCACGCCGAAGTCGGATGTGCTGGGCCTAACTTGTCAGGTGCTTAACGGCAGCGCAACACGTCTTCGTTCATACAACATTCAAGAAAAGTTGCTGTCTGAGCGTTCCAAAAAGAATATTTTAAAGTTCTGCAATGTCTAGTAGCTTGAATTAAAAGGGTTCCTTTCAACCATCCCACAACTTATCAAGCTCTGTTATAAATTCATTTATTATTTATTTATTCTTTTATATCGAGATAATGGAATAAGCACTCATTCTTTATTTATTTATTTTTTTTACATCAATCAGTTGATGCAGTTTTGTAAATCGTATCTTTATAAATGACTATTTTTACGGCAAGTTTTACTGTTTGAGATAACAGAAAAATATAACGTGAGTATCTTTTTTAAAATATTACACAAAAAAAAAAACATTTATATAGCTTTAAAGTACTCTCTTTTTTTTACTCCCCCCCCTCTATCCTTCGTGTTATACAGTTTTACGAATGCCGTGTTCTTTCTCTATTGGACAAACGCAATCAAAGTTAAAAACATTTTTTAATCGGAAATTTTAAGTTAGCGGACGGATAGAAAAACGATAAATGAAAAATTAAACAAATCAAAATGTTATATATAATCGATGAAACGAAATAATAAATTAATGAACAAGTTAAAAATAATCAATAAAATGAAAGAATAAAACAAATGAAAAAAGTATATAAACAAAAGAGTAAAATGAAATAATAAACAAATGAATGGATTATAAATAAGCGATAAAAGGACAAAATATATAGCTAAAAAATAAATGAGTAAATGAACAAAGGAACACACAAAATAAAGGAATTAACGGTTGAAAGAAAACAAGCAACACAAAAGTACAGTAAATAAATAACTTTAAAAAAAACACCAAATGACACCCGAAACACAATCACTAAGTAACTGGAAACGAACTATACATCAAATACCCGATACAGACTGTCTGGAAACGTGCGCTACACTACACAAAACACAGTAAGCAGAAAGCGAAAACAAACTATACTCCAAAATACAGAAAACAGATCTTTGATGTTTGCAAAAGGAACGCTACACAAACTCCGGCGAGCAGTTGTCTAGAAACGAACTATACACATTCCGGAGGCTGCCATATTTTTGGTTCCTTGTCGTTGTGCTGTGCTGCTGTGTGTGCAGTTGTGCATTTAGTGCTGCGCTGTTGTTATGTACGTGCAGAAAATATTACACTTTGTTTCGGAGGTTTGGCACTTTTCCTGCTGCTTCGGTTACTGCCACTGATGATGTTGTAGCTGTTGTTGTTGGTGGTGGTGGTGATGGTGGTGGTGGTGATGGTGTTCTGACAGTGTTTGCTAATGTTGTTTACGAGTTGGTGCTTTAAAAGAGTTGCCAAAGAGACGGAAGACGCACACACACGTACACGCGCGCGCGCGTGTGCACACGCGACACACACACACGCGCACGCCCCCGCACGCGCGCACACCACACACACACACACACACGCACGCACACACACAGACACACACACAACACCAACACCCACCGACACACCCCACCCCCCCCCCACACACACACACACACATACGTCCCTCACACCCCCCCTCCATCCCCCTCCATCCCTCCCACCACACACACACACACCATCCCCGCCTTTTCAAAAGACAATGACTGACTAAGGAACTCTTTCAACAATCACCTAAACCTATCTTCGGTTCCAGTGAAAATAGCTGATGCCTCTGATTCCAGTCCCTAGAGGGATCAAAACTGCTTCCAGGTTGTTGGGTTGTTTTTTTTTTAGTAATTATTTTCTTTCACCATCCCTAAGATAATCAGCCCACACGTTTAGCCCCCCATCCCACCCGCATAATGGTGTGTGTTGTGT
>CM060340.1:2228470-2235970 GCA_030674155.1 Stramonita haemastoma | reverse complement strand
CTATTTTCTCACCCCACCCAGGTGTTAAAGGGGTACCAACCGTGTGTTGGGGGTTAACCCTGCTATAGACTGGCGTCCTATCCAGGGGGAAGTCTATGACTCTCAGTCGCTTAACGCCACAGAAACCGGGATAAGCACCGGCCTGATGAGCCTTAGGCTCGGGACAGACTTTAACTTAACTAGCCTATTGGGCCTAGGCCTAACGGTTCCTTTCTGTTCAACGAAGTTGGTAGGGATCTGTTCAAGGGAAATACAGGAGACGCAATGTTTAGAGCCTAACTTCTGATGATCATCATCATTATGTTGTATAGCACTGTACACGTGGGGGTGTAGTGGTGGTGGTGGTGGTGGTGGTGTGTGTGTGTGTTGGGGGGGGGGGGGGGGGACGGGGCTGTTTGTGACTATCTGTTTGTGAAGTATACTAGCAATGATGATGATAGTGATAATGATGATGGTGGTGGTGGTGGTGGTGGTGGTGGTGGTGATGCTGATAATGAAAAACATAAAATGATGGTGATGATTATGTTACGATTACTGCTATTACTGCTATTACTGCTATTACTACTATTACTGCGCTACTTACTACTACTATTACTATCTACTACTACTACTACTAATACTACATACTATACTACTAACTACTACTACTACTACTACTACTACTACTATACTACTACTACTACTACTACTACTACTACTACTACTAACTACTACTTTACTACTACTACTACTATTACTACTACTACTACTATCTACTACTACTACTACTATACATACTACTACTACTACTATCTACTACTACTACTACTACTATCTACTACTACTACTACTACTCTACTACTTACTATACTAACTACTCTACTACTACTACTACTACTACTACTACTACTACTACTACTACTACTACTACTACTACTACTATCTACTACTACTACTACACTAGCTCTACTACTATACTAGATTACTACTACTACTACACTACTATACTACATATACTACTACCTATTACTAATAACTACACCTACTCTACTATACTACTACTATACTATACTACACTACTCTTCACATACTACTGGCCCCTACTACTGATACTCAGGGATGACAGCTGACGTACACGCATGTACACATATACACGTTAAATACCCTCATCCCATCCCATCCAATCCTTTTCAACTCTGCCCCCCCCCCCCTCCTTCCTCTCCCTTCTTCCTCACCATCCCCCTCCCACAACCCCAACCCCTACACCCCACCCTTTACTACTTCCATAAGCCACCCTCTCCCTTCCTTCCCTCTCTTCAGACCCACTTAGAATTTTGAAAAAAAGGAAGAAAAAAAAGAAGAAAAAATAAGAAGAAAAAAAAGAGTTGACTCACGACTCATAACCTACTGTGCCATGTGGCTCAGTTAAAGGAATATAACAGCTATTAGATTGCCCCCCCCCCCCCTCCCCCTTCCCCCGCCCCCATTCCCGTCCCCCCTCCCTCCTCCCCAACTGTCGTTAATTCAAAAGCTGTGTGTGTGTGTGTGTGTGTGTGTGTGTGTGTGTGTGTGTGTGTGTGTGTGTGTTGTGTGTGTGTGTGTGTGTGTGTGAATGTGTGTGTGTGTGTTGTGAATGTGTGTGTGTGTGTGTGTGTGTGGTGCGTGCGTGCGTGGTGCGTGAAGGGGGTGGGTTGGGGAGGGTGAGTGGGATGTGTATGTGTATGCGTGCGTGCATGTGTATCTGTATATATGTATCTGTGTGTATGTGTGTGTGATGTGTGTGCGGGAGACTGTGCTTTTCTCCAGATGGTACACCTATTCCTTCCTTCCTTATTCCCCACCAGCACTGGCCTGTGTAACAAGCTTAAGAAAGAAGGAAGGAAGGAGGGAAAGAAGGAAGAGAGGGGGATCAAACGAACAAAGAAAGAAAGAACAGCGGGATGGATGAATGGATAAATGGATGGGTGATGGATGGATGAATAGACGGAGGGATGGATGCATGCGTTTCTTGCTATTGTTTAGATCTGGGCAGAGCAGGGAGACCCTAACATTATCGGGTATCGAAAAAGTCATTCATTGGGATGGGGGTGGGTGGACGGAGTTTTTTTTTTTTTTAATCCCGGTTGCTGGAATGAAAGACAGGATAGGTCATTGACGTCAATTCATTTTTCTTTTCTTCTTTTCTTTTCTTTTTCTTTCTTTCTTTTCTTTCTTCTTTCTTTCTTTCTTTCTTTTTCTTTCTTTTTTCTTCTCTTTTTTGTTTTGACTTTCCCGCTTTCTCTCCTTCCTTTTTTATTTTCTGCCTGTCTTCTGGAAGAACAACATGGGAAGCTGCCCCTCCCCCACCCCCTGAGAGAGAGAGAGAGAGAGAGAGAGAGAGAGAGAGAGAGAGGAGAGAGGAGAGAGAGAGAGAGGAGAGAGAGAGAGGAGAGAGAGAGAGGGAGAGGAAGAGAGAGAGAGAGAGAGAGAAGAGAGAGAGAGAAGACGAGAGAGAGAGAGAGGGAGAGACACGAGAGAGAGAGGGGGGGGAGACAGACAGACAGAAGCAGACAGAGAGAGAGACAGACAGACAGACAGACAGCAGGACAAGAACAGAGACACAGAGAGGGATAGAGGAGAGGCAGAGAGAGAGACAGACAGAGAGACAGAGACAGAGAGAGGAAGAAGAGACAGAGAGAGAGACAAGACAGAGGAGGGGAGTATAGAAAAGTGAGAGAAGAGAGACAAGACAACACAGACAGAAAGAAGAGACAGGACAGAGACAGACAGAGAGAAGAGAGAGAGACAGAGACAGAGCAGAGAGCGCGCAAAACGGAGGGTGGAACCACAAGTTGCTGTCAGAAAGGCTAAAAGGAGGCAGAGTTTCCCTTGTTCACAATCGACAAGCGTCACACGGAAAGTGTGGAGTGCTAGTACAGGGGCAGGGGGCATAGAAGGGGGGAGGAAAGTGTAGAGAAGGAAGGGGGAGGGTAGAAGGGGGAGGGGCAGGGAGGTCGGACTGGAGCCAGCACTCATAAACAGTGATTTCTGATGCACTATACTAAGACGCCTGGGCTTTATCACAGTTCTTGATTAATAAAACCATTGACGCTGAGGGCAACCACAAAGTGAGAGGCTGTATGATCAGTGGCTTTCCCACTCTGGAATTCCACTTGACAGCTTAGTACTTAGTGATCGACTATGACTCTGACTAGGAGGCTTGTCTTGTACAGTCCTTAGGTGCTGCAGCCCCGGGGGCTAGTTGGCCTTTGGAGAACATCTCCAACGCTGACTGTCCGTATGCCCTCTTGGTCAAGAGAGTGGGGATGTGCTGTGGGAAAGGCATTTCCATTATAATCGAATTTCTGCCCCGTTTCCGAAACAGCAGCATAGGATAGTGTCCTGCAAGCCGGGCGTGTGTTCGTGTGTATCACTTCACACACACACACACACACACACACACACACACACACACACACACACACACACACACACACACACACACACACACACACTGGGACAATCAGGCAGACAGGAGCAAAAATAGACATGTATACAAAGTAAAAAATGGAGCAACACAGACAGACAACCAAACAGACAGAAAGATAGACACATAGAAAGAAGAAATGAAAGGGAACAAAAGAACAGAAAAAGAAAAGAAGAAGAAAAGAAAGAAAGAAAGAAAGAAAGAAAGAACGAACAAAAACAGAAAAAAGCGGTAAGAAACCGTTCACAATCAGCACTTGGCATCTGGTGGCAAAAGTAGGGCATGTATACAAAAAGAGAGAGCACATAGGGAGAACACACACACACACACACACACACACACACACACACACACACACACACACACACACACGCACACACGCACACACGCACGCACGCACGAACGCACACACACACACACACAGGAAAAGGAATTTGAACACACACACACAAACGCACGCACGCACGCACGCACGCGCGCACGCACGCACGCACGCACGCACACACACACACACAGACAGATGGTCTATTTAAGTAACAGGGTAATCCACTCCTACCCCACCTCCATCCAAATCATTCCCAATGCTACTGTCGACGGAGTCTGACATCTGTCTGTCTGTCTGTCTGTCTGTCTCTGTCTGTCTGTCTGTCTGTCTGTCTGTCTGTCTGTCTGTCTGTCTCTCTCTCTCTCTCTCTCTCTCTCTCTCTCTCTCTCTCTCTCTCTCTCTCTCTCTCTCTCTCCTACTACACCCTCTCCCCTCTTCCAGCCCCCCCCCCCCCCCCCTAAAAAAAAAAACCCCAACAAAACAACAAAATACAAAACAACCCCCATATAATTGTGTCATCAGAGAAGCCCTGGCATGTGGACTCCTATATCTGTCGCAAGGTTAAAAAAAAATCAAAAAACTATTTTCAATTCTTGATGCCTGCAAAAGGTCAAGGTCCACTGCAGTCATTGCCTCAAAATGGCGTCATGCTTTGGAATGTCACGCCGAAATCGTCTGTCTATAATGACATGACAAGCTCTCAGCATGACAATCTGTACTCTTTTTTTTTAAGAAGAACAAATCCTCTAAAGTCGGAGTATGGTTTTTCCTATATGCCAGGTATTTGAAAGCAAGCCATACAGGCGTACGTCTCATTCTAGTGCACACTAAACGATTTCACAGATTCACAGACGGGATTTAATTTATTTTATTTCATTCATTCTTTTATTTTGAGGATAATGAAAAAGTACCAATGTACTTTCTTTTTTTTCTTTTTTTTTGACATCCAGTAAAATAGAGAGAAGAGATGAGAGAGAGATAGAGAGAGAGAGAGAGAGAGAGAGAGAGAGAGAGAGAGAGAGAGAGAGAGAGAGAGAGAGAGAGGAGAAGAGAGACAGAAGAAGAGAGATAGGAAGAGAGAGAGACAGACAGACAGACAGACAGAGACAGACACAGACACATGTGACTTTGCCATCAAAACGAATGAAGCAAAGTGACAAACTCAACAGCCAGTGGAGACGGAGAAACAAAAACAGACAGACAGACAGAGACAGACAGACAGACAGACAGACAGAAACAAGCAAACTAATTTCAGCAACTGGGAAAACCACACTCATCTTTCCCAGTAACATCTTTAGACAGACAGACTGACAGACAGTCAGACAGACAAGACAGACACAGAAAGACAGACAGACAGACAAATGGACACATAAACAGACAGGCAGACAAACAGTCAAACAGACAGACAGACAGACCCTGACATTTTCCCTAGATAAAAAATCTATTCTGTGTTTCCACACCACTCCCTGCGCCACCGGGAACCCCCCAGCGTGAGAACTGTGGCGATTATTTTAGCCTAGTCTGTGATCCCAAAGAGGCACAATCGAAGCATTGATATCCATCCATCCCATCAATCTGGGCCTTGTTAGGGTTTTTCTGTTTTTACCTTGTGTGCCCATGCCAGCTCTCTGTCTCTGTCTGTCTGTCTGTCTTTGTCTGTCTCTGTCTGTTTCTGTCTGTCTGTCTGTCTTGTCTGTCTGTCTGTCTGTCTGTCTGTCTGTCTGTCTGTCTTCTTCTCTCTCTCTCTCTCTCTCTCTCTCTCTTCTCTCTCTCTCTCTTCTCTCTTTCTCTCTTCTCTCTCTCTCTGTATTCCCATAGACAGGGTCTGTATATTCTGCAGTGATCAATCATATTCATCTCTTCTCTCTCTCTCTCTCTCTCTCTCTCTCTCTCTCTCTCTCTCTCTCTCTCTCTCTCTCTCTCTCTCTCTCCTCTCTCTCTCTCTCGTCTCTCTCTGTATTTCTTTTTATGGAACAGGGTAGGGCTCTGTATAGTTCCAGTGATGAGATCAGAGGTGTATATACAAAACAGTTTTTTCTCTCTGTTTTTTCCGTTACTCCTCCTCCCCCCCCCCTTTTTATTCTTGTGTATGTGTGTGTGTGTGTGTGTGTGTGTGTGTGTGGGGGCGTGGTGCGTGGTGGGTGGTGTGTGTGTGGTGTGTGTGTGTTTATTTGCAGAGACAATGACAAGACAAACGGTTATTGTGATAAGCTTAAGTGCTTGTGTTCACACACACACACACACACACACACACACACACACACCACACACACACACACACACACACACACACAACAGAAGAGAGAGGGAGAGAGAGAGAGAGAGAGAGAGAGAGAGAGAGAGAGAGAGAGAGAGAGAGAGAGAGAGAGAGGAGAGAGAGAGAGAAGAGAGAGAGAGAGAGAGAGAGGGGAGAGAGACTGTGTGTTGTTTTTGTGTCTCTGTGTGTATGCCTGTGTGTGTGCTTGTCTGCTGTCTGCCTGTCTGTTTATGCGCGCGTGTGTTTTAGTTATTAGTTTTTAAACGTTACATTAGTTTCCCCTCTACGATCCTTCATCAATAACTATGTTGTACCAACAATGATGATGATAGTATTTCTTATAATTATAGCAACCAATCCTGTACACTTTTCCACAACAAATCTTACATTTGTTAATATGCTATAATGGTCTAGAGGGCAAAGATAAGAAGAAAAAGTGTTTTGCTGACGAAGACAAAACCTTTAAATAAGAACGAGAAAATGGTTAAGGTTGTGCATGATGTCGTTTATACACAAGTCACGAACTCCTGAATCTTGTTGAAACATCTTAATTAATGTTTATATCATCATCGTGGAATGTTTTCATTTTGATGGACTACTTAGGTTAATTACCAAGTTGAACTTCTTGTGGCCGTAAACGGTTATGAGTCATCTTGGCAAACTACTCTCTCTCTCTCTCTCTCTCTCTCTCTCTCTCTCTCTCTCTCTCTCTCTCTCTCTCTCTCTCTCTTTGTAGGTGTGATGTTTTTCATCATTAGAGAGTCTCAAGGGGCGATGATCTGGTTAAAGTGGCACAGGAGTGCTCTCTCTTGAATGAAGTGCAGGGTTGAGGGAACGGTCTCTTCTTCTGGGAACTTAGGCGTGACCTTGTCTTTGGAATTGGGTCTGTCTGTCTGTCTGCCTGTGTTTTGTCTGTCTGTCTGTCTGGTCTGCCTGCCTGGTCTGTCTGTTTGTCTGTCTGTCTGTTGTCTGCCCTGTCTGTGTATTTGTTCTGTTTGTCTGTCCGTCCGTCCGTCCGTCCGTCGCCGTCTATCTTCTATCTATCTATCTATCTATCTATCTATCTATCTATCTAATCTATCTATTCGATTCGATCGATCGTTCGATCGATCGATTGTGTCTCTCCTTCCCTCCCCCCCTCTCTCTGTGTCTCTTCTCTGTCTCTCTGTCTCTCCCCCCTCTCTTTCTCTCTCCCCACCCTCCTCTCTCTCTCTCCTCTCGCTCTCTCTCTCACTCAAACTTTCCCATGAGAAAGGAGAAGAGGGAGGCAAAAGGTGGAGGCCTGTTATCCAGCAAGAGTACAGAGGACAACAGAACAGCGACGAGTGCTGGTGACACCACTGCAATGTTCAAGTTGGCCAACGAGTGTAAACTGAAGGGCGGTTCTGTAGAGCTGTTTAAAAGGTAAAGGTGTCCCATGACCTAGGTGGTCGTAGGGGAGCGAGGCATCAGAGACCATCAGCTTCTCTAGGG
>CM060340.1:2220970-2223470 GCA_030674155.1 Stramonita haemastoma | reverse complement strand
CTCTCTCTCTCTCTCTCTCTCTCTCTCTCTCCTCCCGTCCCCACTCTCGCTCCCTCCCCTCCTCCTCTCCCCTAACCTATTGTTTTCATTTCTCCTTGCATAAATTAATAATTAGAAGTGAGAGGAACTTCGAGACAGGATACAGAACGTGTACGCACGCTCGCAAACACATCAACACACGCGCAAGCTCGTATGCACGCACGCAAACACGTAGACGAAAGCAAACGAAATCAGCGAAACAGGTAACAGAGCAATCGAATCAGAAAACGGAAAAATAGAAAGATTATGTAAGCTTTTGTAGAAGCTTGTTTGGTGTGTGGTGTGTGTGTGTGTGTGTGTGTGTGTGTGGTGTGTGTGTGTGTGTGTGTGTGTGTGTGTGTGTGTGTGTGTGTGTGTGTGTGTGTGTGCAGGTGAGCACGTACATGTGTGGGTGTGTGTTTCTGTAAAATTTATCAATAAGGCTAAAATATCTACACCTCTAAATAAACTCTCTCTCTCTCTCTCTCTCTCTCTCTCTCTCTCTCTCTCTCCCTCTCTCTCTCTCTCTCTCTCTCTCCTCTCTCTCTCTCTCTCTTCCCCCTCCTTCCCCACCCCTCTCTCTCTCTGTATCTGACTCTTTGTTTCTGGCACGTACAGGGGGCTAACAGACACTGACAGACCCTCAGATAACACACACAGGTCAGGCTTCACAATAGGAAGGTGGAGGGGGGATCAGGTTTGAACTCTCGGACCTCACAAACTCATTGGGCCTGTGACCACCGCGATGTCTCAGAGAAATGATTCTGTCTCAGACAGCTAACCTAGCCCCATGTGTTGTGGTGTGTGTGTGTGTGTGTGTGTGTGTGTGTGTGTGTGTGTGTGTGTGTGTGTGTGTTGTGTGTGTGTGTGTGTGGTTTGTTGTTGTGTGAGTGAGATTATGGCGTGTGTGTGTGTTTTGTGTTTGTATGAGTCTGTATATTTTGTATGTCTAATGTGTCCTGTGTCTGCGAGTCTCTCTCTCCTGCCTCCTTGCCTCCTCTCTCTCGTCTCTCTCTCTCTCTCTCTCTCTCTCTCTCTCTCTCTCTCTCTCTCTCTCTCCTCTCTCTCTCTCTCCTCTCTCTCTCTCTCACTCTCTTCTCTCTCTCTCCTCTCCGTGAATATGATGACTCAAAATAGGCCATTTGTCCAATATATTATAAGAAGAACCCATTCCACATTTTTGTAATGCTTGGCCACATACGTTATAAAGCAATTTTCGTTTGTGCTTTCTTTTTGCTTTCCTTTTACTTTGATATGCTTTGTTTAACTACATTCTAGGCGCTGGAGGCCTGAAGAATAAACATTGTTCATTGTTCAGTTGCGTTCCCTTATTGAGAGGGTTGTATAGTACCCTGGTCTTCTCCTGTGCTTGTAAATCTGCAGGAAGTCTGTCTGCCTGCTGGCTTTAGTTGACACGGTTTGACCAGAGCAGCTAGTTTTCTTGTTGCAGGCTATCGTAGGATGCAGGGGACGGGATAGCTCAGTGGTCAGAGCACCTGCTTTCCCCCAGCTAGGTTAAATAGCGTCGAGCGTGGTTACCAGTTGGATGGGTGACCGTTTGCGCGCTTGGCTTCAGTATAGTTCCCCCGGTTCACCCAGCTGTCAATGGGTACATGACCTCTTTAGGGTCAGGGAAGGTAAACAGCGAGGGAGAGGAGATTGGGCCGCCCTCATAGCTGGCCCCTAGAGAAGCTGAGGTCTCTGATGCCTCGCACACACAGGTTATGGGACACCTTTACTTATTTACCTTATAGGCTGCATACTGTGTGTGTTCGTGTTCCCGTAACGTATCGAACGCTTACAAGACTAATATCTTTACCGTGCATGATTATATAGTTTTTTTCTGCATAACATGTTTACATACATAAGGAAATTAAAGCACTGGCAGGTCTGCGCTTAACTTGACACGGGAGATCGTAAAAAAATCACCAGAGTCTGTTCACCAGACGCCGCAGTTGAGATTCGAACATACGACTTCAAGAACCCACGGTAATGAAAAAGTCAAACGGCCTTAACCCCTCGGCTACCAGCGTGTGTCATTGTAAGTTCATGATGTACTTGGTAAGAGACTGGCTGACCATAGGCTAGATCTAACTACTGACCATCAGCAATGGCTTATTGACCACTGGGAAATCAATAATACACCAGGTGGTGAGGCTTCGTGCAGTTTGAGGGCATCAGCTAGCTCTGTCTCTGCTTTTGTCTTTGGTGATGCTCGTGTCTCCATTGTCTCTGTCAGAGAGTGTGTTCTTGTCGGTGGTTGGTGGTACCTTACAGAATTGATGTGTCTGTGTCTGTGTTGTGTTGGGTTGGGTTGAGTTGTGTTGGGTTGTGTTGGGTTCTCTTGTATCCCTATTGCATTCTGTTGTGTTGGTTGGGTTGGGTTGAATTAGATTGAGTTGAAGTGAGTTGGGTTGTGTTATATTGTGTTGTAATAAGAAAGAATCTCTCTCTCTTCTCTCTCCTCTCTCTCTTCTCTCTC
>CM060340.1:2218064-2220870 GCA_030674155.1 Stramonita haemastoma | reverse complement strand
AAAGCTCCTTTCTATTGCAAGATTTATATGGCCCTGTGTAAGTGAAGAAAAACACAGGGAAATGAAATACCATTGTCTTTTTGCTACATAAAAGTTGTCTATTGCTATTGTGTCCACATGCTTTTCTAACATTCAGACCGACCAGCTGAAAAGGACAGCCCTTTCCCGCTATTAATTTCTTAACTCTAACCCAAACACTAACCTCAACTTTTAACCCTGACCCCAATGTGGACACAAGGCAGGTGGATAAAGGTATATGCTGAAAAACAATAGCTAAACTGGTTTTATTTTGGTTGGAGTAGAATTGAATAAATTTTTCTGAAAAAATTTGGGTTTTAAGCCCCGGAGCTACTTTAAAACCTTGCTCTCTAAAATTAACAAACCAAAAAATCATATGCGAACAGTAATGATCGACTTAAAAGCGTCCCAAAAAATGAAATATAAAATGTCATTAAATTTAAAAATATAAAATTTTTTTTTTTTTTTAAATTTTTGGGTTCCTCGCTGAAACCCCAAAGGATTATCTATGTTCAGATTTTTGCTTAGGAAAACGGCTTTTGAAAACCCCCTTTACGTAACCGCATTACGACTTCGGGAATGAAAGATGAAATAACAAATACTACTACTGCTAGGGGTTGGTAGGAGGAGGGGGTGCTAAAATTTTTAAAAAGAAAAAAGGTGTTGGGAAAAGGGGGAAAGGGGAGGGGGGGGCGGGGTAGTTTTTTTCTGGTATAAAAAGGGGCAGGGAAAGAGGCCTAACGACTGGGGGCAGGAATCCATTTTCATGTTTTTTGAAATTATAACTTTTTTTGGGATTTTTTAGACTTTTTGGTATTTGTATATTTTAGGTTGCAAGATATTCGTCCTTTTTTAGATAAGAGAAGTAATATTCGTATTTTCCTGTATGGGAATAGGGACAGGCAGTCATACTTTTAAGTTTAGTGGAAGGTTCCGGCAGGGAGCATTTAATAAAAAAAAAAATCATTTGAAAAAAGGAGAGGTTTCTGGTTTTAACAGGCTTGATTGAATAATTTGGAGGGAGGTGTACCTTTAGAATTTTTAGAAAATCAGAAACGAATTAAGGGGCGCTGGTTTCAGAATGCGTAATTGGATAGAAGAGGGGGGGGGGGGATAGAGAGAGAGAGTCATTGTTATTATTAGTAATATTTTTTAAAATCATTATTTAGAATAGAACGAATGCTCAGTGTGTGTGTGTGTGTGTGCGTGCGTGCGTGCGTGCGTGAGTGTGTGTAAGTGTGTGTTGGGGGGATAAAGTCTGATACAATACTTTATGGAGTAAGAGTGAGTGAGCTTAGAGTGTGTGTGTGTGTGTGTGTGTGTGTGTGTGTGTGTGTGTGTGTGTGTGTGTGTGTGTGTGTGTGTGTGTGTGTGTGTGTGGCAAAGGAATCTAACTGCAAGATTTGCAGTTGTAACCAGAAAGGACTTTACAAATGTCATGTTCGGAAAGATGGAGGTAGAGAAAGCACTTGAATGTAGCATACAAAAACCTGTTGTTGTTTTTTTTTAAAGTTTTTGTGTACAACTTCTTCAATGACCTTGCCTTAGAAGAGATTTTCCCCATTTATTTTACAAAATCTGGTATAAGAAAACCATTTTGCCTTTCATTCTCTGTGTTTGATTGCAGGCATCTTGAATTGATGTCTTCTGTTCCCTTGTTTCCTTGTCTTGTGCTTTGCTGTAGGTCAGATATGTTCATTACCCAGGTTATAGCACTCCTAGCTCATAGACTGCTCCATCTGCATCTCTCCCGGCAGTAGATAAATGTCCATTACCCAGGTTATAGCACTCCTAGCCCATAGATTGCTCCATCTGCATCTCTCCCGGCAATCTCTGATTTCTGTTTGTCAGCACACTGTACTCTGTAAAAGTCTTTTCTTCTGTTTTGCTTTCTTCAGACTGAAAAGAAAGGTAAGGAAAAGAGAGGTTGCAGGCCCCTCAATGTAATTAAAAATATCCCAAACTAAACCCAAAGAAGAATCGCGGAAAAGAAATTGTAAAAAAAGGAATGAAAGAAGAAATAAGTTGGAGGTTAGAGGTCCCACAAAAACCTGGTTGTACTGACAAGACAGAAGTGAAAGATGCATTCAGCGCTCATTGCTGCATCATTATCCCCCATAATCTTTGATATAGAAGAATGAATAAATAAATAGATGATTTATTTCTTGCATTTGTCCAGCCTGTAATGCCCATTTCTGCTAGTTGTATGCAAGCATGGAGCTTCATTTCAGGCATGTTTATTCCAAAATTCCAGTGTAGCAAATGGGAACTGTATTGAAGATTCAGTGTGATACTTTAATATGGTGGCGGTTGTGGTATATTGTTCAGTCTTTCTTTTAGCCTTTACTTTTGTGTCTTCATGAAGCCTGATTTGTGAAAAAGTAGAAAATGGTTTAGTATGTATAGCATTTTTTTTATCGTTGCTTGTAAACTGTTTACAAGCAGTTGTAAAACCCTTGATTGCACTACTTTTTATTTTTTGTGCTTTAAGTCAAAAAGAATCACCATGCATTTTCGGAAGAAATGCGGGTGGATAGCTAGTCTTGTATGTAAAGCGCTGGCCTGTTGTTCTCTCGAAACTGATCCCATCTTTTGTATCATAGCATTTAGTATTGTTTCCTTGGACTTAATTACCAAGAAGTGATGTTTGTTTTATCATATCTTTTTGATGTACTCATTTTAGAGCGCAGAGTAAAGCAGTTAACTGCTGACTCTTTTTTCCTGTATACAAATTTCTTTTAAACATAAAATGCCTTCTCTTGAATGAAATATGGGATGCTTTTAAAGT
>CM060340.1:2208064-2210564 GCA_030674155.1 Stramonita haemastoma | reverse complement strand
TAATTTGTTTCAAGATGTTGTTTTACATCAGAAGTCAACATATTAATATTGTCATCTTTTTTTAGCATGGTATAATCAATATCAAATTTAGCCTCTTTATGCTCCCACTGTGGTATCTTAGGAACTATTGGGGCAATGGGTATTGATGAAATGTCAATATTACACTCTGACAGTAAATCGTCTATGTAATTATGAATTGGGCAAAGTGATGAAATATGTTGAGCCCTCTTAGGATAATCCTTGACTGAGTCAATGAGTACTTCTGTTTTTAATGAATTTGATACTGAAAGACTTCTTGTAACAAACTTAGCTACAGCTAAATGACGATGATCTGATAAAGAAAGTAAATTGACTTCTCTGTATGTATTCAGTGTATTTGTGTGTACAGGGACTCCAAGAGCTAGTTTAATCGATTTACTATCAATGCTTTGCAGCTTTTTCAATAAAGAAGGAGGAGCTGAATGATAAACCTCCAGCCCATAAACCAACGTTGATATGACTAGACTAGTTGCTAAGTGAAGGAGAGTCTTTGTGTCCTGACCCCATGGCTGAACAGTAATAATTTTGAGAAGATTAAAACGTTTCCTTGCTTTGTTTACTAGACTCTCAATATGGAATCTCCAATTTAATTTGGGGTTTAAATGAACACCCAGAAATTTAACATTTTGAGAATATTTTAAGGTTTCCCCATTTATGTGTAATGCTGGTAAACAATTGGGATTTTCACCATTCAGAAATAGCATTAATTTAGTTTTTTCTCCTGAAAGAGAAAGACCATTTTCTTTCATATAAGTATCTAATTTATCTATTTCTAATTGATAAATTTTGTTGATATGGTTTATAATTCTTTTAGACGTATGTTTCCTAATGCTTGTATTCATCCAAATTGCAATGTCATCAGCATATTGAGCTAGGTTTATATTGTTTGACAGAACTTTTGGAAGGTCATGAATAAGAATAGAAAACAATATAGGAGCTATTATTGACCCCTGAGGAATACCAATATCAATATTTTTGAAAGATGAATACACTGATCCAACTCTTGCACACATCGATCTTTCTGATAGAAAACTCTTAAAGTATTGAAACATTCCACCATTAACTCCAATAAGTTTCAGTTTGTATAATAATCTAGCATGCCATACGCTATCATACGCTTTACTAATGTCAAAGAAAGTGGCAAGTGTGCTTTTTCTGTGTGCAAACTGGTACTTAATATGACTTGTAAGTTTCACTAGATGATCTGTTGTACAACGACCTTTTCTGAATCCAGCCTGATTCACTGGAATTATAATTTTCCTTTTCACAGAAATACAAAAGGCGTCTTTGGACGATTTTTTCTAAAACTTTTCCCACTTGTGAAGTTAGTGCTATTGGTCTGTAATTATTAATACAAGATCTTGATTTGCCCTTTTTTGGAACCGGTATTACAATTGACCTCTTCCAGGGGGTAGGGAGAGTTCCATTTAACCAACATTTTTGGTAAAACGAATGAAGTAATTCCTTCCATTTTAAAGGCAAGTGTAGTAATAATTGGTATGAAATGCCATCAATGCCCACAGCACTGTAATTTGAAGAGAATGATTCTAACGCTTCGTTAAATTCTTTAAAAGTGATAGAAGAATTTAAAAAGTACTCTTGTTTGGAAACCGGATCTTTATATTCATCTTTTCTTTCTTCTGTCTCTCTAAAGCCTTTGTCAGACTGATTCAGACTTGACAAAGAGTTGTTATCTGAAAAAGACTTTACAAATGCTTCAGCCTTGTCCAAGGAGGAAGGCATTTCATTATTATGGAGTTTTATTGGAAAGACAGGCAAAATGTTTCCATTTTTTCATTGTTTTAACTTTTTTCCACACTTTGTGTAAATCTTTCGATTCAGATATTTCATCCCTACAAAAATTTGAAAAATAAGTTTTCTTGGCTAGAGCTACAACTCTGTTACTATGATTCTTAGATTCGAGCTCCAGTGTGCATAGGCACGCAGAACATCTTTGTGCACACGTTATAACCCGTTCCGCTTTTCGGAAGAGTAGGTCATTGTTTGTTGGTTGGAAAGGATGACAAAAATCACAGAAACTGCATACACACGGGGAGTGGATGTAAAAAAACACAAGAGTGCTTATTCCATTATCTTAGAAATAGAAAAAAAAGAAAGAATAGAAATAGTACTGGGCAAAATATTGAAGGAAGGAGGAGGGGGTGGGAGGTATGTAAGGAAATGACAGGAAAGGGAAGAATGAAATGAGTAAAGAGATGAATAGAGGAAGTAGAGATGTTGAGGTTCTAGAGGAGAAGGAGGAGGAGGGACAGAGTAAGGGTGATATGGTGATGATCTTGGATGACAGAGGGGAGGGGGGAGGGGGATGTTTGGTGAAACAGCAGCAATCTTCTGCCTCTGTGTGGCTCTGGCCTGAATAGGAATTGGAATGAAGCTTTCATAGCAGCAGTGAGTTTGATAGAAGCTTGGATGAAAATATTTGCTTTGTATTATGTTGGGT
>CM060340.1:2190564-2203064 GCA_030674155.1 Stramonita haemastoma | reverse complement strand
GCAAGCAGAAAATGTAATGGACATATGGTGGCATCATGTTACATAGATGCTTCTCCTTTTAAATACATTACACATATATCATACTGCCAGTTGTTTTATGATACAATAATTCGTTGAAGCTAAAAACAAAACCACTTCAAGTAAACATGGATCTCTACAGTACGTTTGTGGTATAAACGGCTCTTTTACATCTCAACCCTGGACAGGAAAGTACAAATGAATTTAATCTTCTACTCAACATGTACAAATTGTGCATTGAAGATTTGTTGTAGGTGCTTTTCTATAGCGATAATAATGTTCATCGATATCTGAAATTTAATACCAAATCTAAATCGCGTATCATACGCTTCAAATGTCTATCAATATGCATGGACATAATCGTTGGCACACAATTTACTTGGATAAACATTATATATGGTTAAAAAAAAAATTCCTATGAGGCTATCTACAGAATATTAGAGACACGAGAGAGAGAGAGAGAGAGAGAGAGAGAGGAGAGAGAGAGAGAGAGAGAGGAGAGAGAGAGAGAGAGAGAGAGAGAGAGAGAGAGAGAGAGAGAGAGAGAGAGAGAGAGAAAAGACTTTCACACAGCAACAGCAACTATGTCACCAGGAAAATAAAACCCGAAAGGAAAGAAACACTCCAGATTTATCGCACACAATCAAACTTTCTTTGGCAAAAATGGAGAACCCGGAGAATTGGCTTGGCCAGTTACTTCCCTTTCCAATAGGATGCGGCATCAGATAGCAAAAGCTGGATCGGAGATGGAAAGAACATAACTTCCGATGTCTCTGACCAGTCAATACAACTTGATGAAGTGCCGCACTGGATCTGGATTCAAGATTTACAGCAGAGTGAGAGAGAGAGAGAGAGAGAGAGAGAGAGAGAGAGAGAGAGAGAGAGAGAGAGAGAGAGAAGAAGAGAAGAGACAGAGACAGACAGAACAGAGACAGAAACAGACAGACAGACAGACAGACAGAGAAGACAGACAGACAGGAAGAGATAGAGAGACAGAGAAGGAGATAGAGATAGAGAGACAGAGAATGAGACAGACAGAGAGACAGAAGAGAGGAGAGGGAGGAGAGAGACAGAGAGAGAGAAGATTCTTTTATTTCCGGGATGATGAATAAGCCCTCCTGTGCTTTTTTACACACATTCTTTGCACTTAACAAAAAAATACAACTCACCACATTATGAAGAGAGAAGAGAGAGAGAGAGAGAGAGAGAGAGAGAGAGAGAGAGAGAGAGAGAGAGAGAGAGAGAGAGAGAGAGAGAGAGAGAGAGAGAGAGAGAGAGAGAGAGAGAAGACAGACAGACAGACAACAAACAAACAAAAACAGATAGACAGTCAGACAGACAGAGACAGGGACACAGATAGAGAGACAGAGTATTTATATGAACGTTTGTCTGACACCCTATTTCTCCCCATATATAATATATATAATATTATATATATAATATATATATATATAATATATATATATATATAATATATAATATATATATATAATATATATTTCCTTTTCCCTTTTGCAATGTTCTTCTATCATTCCAATAATCACGTATCTCTTGTCCTCACCATCTCTCTCTCTCTCTCTCTCTCTCTCTCTCTCTCTCTCTCTCTCTCTCCTCTCTCTCTCTCTCTCTCTCTCTCTCACTCCTCTCTCCTCTCTCTCTCTCTGTCCACTCTCCCATGCAGAAATGGCAGCCATTTTCAATGTCCCAGGAGGGGCTGGCAGAGATGTAGCTACAGACCCACATCCATGGATTTTGGGGTCTTTTTTATTTATTTAATTTTCTCCCTTTTTCCTGGATGAAGTCAGGTGGTCTAGCCTCTCCTGCCAATCCTCAAGTCTGCAGGCTGGAGGAATGCTCTCCCCTTCCTCCTGCTCTGAAAAGGAGGCGGGGACTTGTGGGAGGAGTCAGAACGAGGCGATGACGTCAGACTGAACTGACTGTTGATTGGTTGCAGGGCCAGTCTCTCTCTCTCTCTCTCTCTCCTCTCTCTCTCTCTCTCTCTCTCTCTCTCTCTCTCTCTCTCCTCTCTCTCTCTCTCTCTCTCTCTCTCTCTCTCTCTTCATTTATGAACAAACATTGAAGGAAAAGCTATTCATCAAAGAGGCTGGCAAAGTTTAGTTATCCATGTTATTCATTTATTGATTTATTGTTTAATCATTCGTTTGTTTGTTTATCTATGATTGTAAACATTTATCTATTTATTAACATCTCTGTTTGCTTGCTTATTTTATGATTCTACTTTATTATTCATTTTTTTAAACAAAAAACGGTACAAAAAAAAGAATAACTACAGACCCATAATCTCTCTTTCTCTGTCTCTCTGTCTCTCTGTGTCTGTCTCTCTGTCTTCTCTCTCTCATTTTTCTTAGCCATATTACCTGATCAGGGCAAGGGCTGGATGAAAAAATGTATGTAATACTTACTCTGTAACCCTTAAAATAAAGATTGTTCAATTATTATTCATCCATTCTCTATCTGTTTGATAACTTGTGTGTATGTTGCTTGAAGTAGATTCGCCAGCTGACAAGTTTTGATTGCATAAAGCCTTCTTTATAGGGGTGTTCCCAGCCTGCTGCATGCATGCATGCATGTGTATGTGTGTGTGGAGTGTGTGTGTGTGTGCGTGTGTGTGTGTTTGTGCGTGTGCATGCACACTTGCACACATACATATGTTTTATCTGATTTGATGTGTGTTGATGTGTTTTGTTTGTCAGAGAGATGCACCCTCCAAGGGGTCCATCAAAGGTTGGCTCGAATCTCAGCAATAGGCATTCGAGAATGAAGGATAGGGAGTTTTACCATCTCCTAGGTATTGTGTATTGTGTATGTATAGTACATACAGTATATATAATTTATATATAATTTTTAAAATATAATATATGTATATATGTATATAATATAGTATGTATATATAATGACATGCATGACAGAGACAGAGACAGATAGACAGATAGATAGACAAACAAACAGACTGACAAACAGTCAGAGCATTAAACACAGAACGGTTTAACACCAAACATGGCAATTTATTGTCATTGTCAATATTTACTTTTCTCCACTGGGAGCGCCAACACAAATAAACATTATTAAGAGCAACAACGCTTCAAACCAATTGAAAAAAAGACGACAAAAACAGAAAGCAAATTAAAGGAAGACGAAATTAGAGACAGTAATAAATCCAAACTCTTTCAAGCATGGCATCAAAAAACTCCAGCTGAGAGAGAAACGGTCCAGCAGCATGCCCAAATAATTATTCACGCTTGATGGAGAAGTAAGCCATGTTTACCTAACACACAACTAATGCTGTAAAGCAACAGGGCATAGCAGGAAGGCTGGGGGGAGGGGGGGAGGGAGGGAGTTGTTGTTGAAAATGAAGGAGATCAAAATTGGCAATACACCCAAACATGGGTAAAAATAACAACCCATCAAGAAGAGTCTCAATGTGAGATTGAGGTTCATTTTTTGTTTACACTCAAGATCCAGTATTTTATTTATATATATATATATATATATATATATATATATATATATATATATATATATATATATATATATACATACATTTCTATTTATTTATTTATTTATTGTATACTTACAGACAACGTAAGAGCTGCGTTACACAATTTAAAAAAATATTTATTCTTTTATTTCAAGGATAATGGAAAAGCGCTCATGTGGATTTTTACATCCAGTTCCTATGTGCTTGCAATTTTGGGAAATTTGTCATCCATTCCCTCCAGCACACAATGGCCTACTCTTCTGAAAAACAGAACCCTGTTTTAATATGTACACAAGATATTCTGTGTACGTTAACACACGGGACCTCGGTTTATACTCTCATCCAAAGGACTTTTGAGGGGAGCGGAGTCGGCACTGATGTTAACTCCAGAGGAAAAATCCTCTTGAACGAGATTCGAATTCGAACCAGCAGATCACGAGCGCATCACTCTAACCACCAGGCTAACCATAGGAATGAAAACTGCACTTGAGTGGACGAGAGAAAGTTTTGCTGATTCCCGATGTGCGGTACCAAACTTCGAAGACCAATGACAGTTATTTAGCAGGTCATAACTTTCCGTCAACTCTTCAGTAAGTCGGCTACAGTGCTGCTTTTATGGACAAGCTGGCCTCAAGGTGATGGGGATGGGTGGAGTGGGATGGTGGGGGATGGGAGGGGGCTTGGATTCTGATAACGATGAATCCTGCAACTTCATCTTTTGTAGATAGGTGTACTACTACCTCTAGACCACTGGTCAGCCATCACTTGGCAAGTGAAGTGAACACTGCCTTAGGTTATGTCTGCTTGATTGGGAACCAGACTGTGGAATGTTAAAAGAGATAAGTTTTAAACAAGAGAGAGAGGGGAGAGAGAGAGAGAGAGAGAGAGAGAGAGAGAGAGAGAGAGAGAGAGAGAGAGAGAGAGAGAGAGAGAGAGAGAGAGAGAGAGAGAGAGAGAGAGAGAGTGGAGAGAGAGAGAGAGAGAGAGGAGAAGAGATGAGGTTAGAGATGAGGAGGAGTGGAGTGACAGGGATGATGTGATGATGATGCTGGATGACAGGGAGGGAAGGGGGGATGTTTGGTAAAACAGCATCCATTCTCTGCCTCTGGGTGGCTCTGGCTTGACTGGGAATTCTGCAAATTCTTTTCATACTGGCGTAAATTCAGAACTTCAGAGAGAACGGGACAATCACAGTCTCTCTGTCTCTTTCTCCCTTTGCCTCTCTCTCTCTGTCTCTCTCTCTGTCTGTCTGTCTCTCTGTGTGTGTCTCTCTCTGTCTCTCTGTGTCTCTGTGTCTGTCTCTGTCTGTCTGTCTGTCTGTCTGTCTGTGTCTCTCTCTCATTGTCTCTCTCCCTGTGTGTCTGTCAGTCAGTCAGTCAGTCGTCTGTCTGTCTGTCTGTCTGTTGTTCTGTCTGTCTGTCTCTGTCTGTCTGTCTGTCTGTCTGTCTGTCTGTCTGTCGTCTGTCTGTCTTTTCTCTCTCTCTCTCTCTCTCTCTCTCTCTCTCTCTCTCTCTCTCTCTCTCTCTCTCTCTCTCTCTCTCTCTCTCTCTCTCTCTCTCACGGGGGTCGGGATAAGCCTAGTGGTCAGACATTGCGCTCGCACTTTGACGACCGGGTTTCGATTCCTGGTCAAGGGGATTTTTCCTCTGGAGTTAACATCAGTGCTGACTCCACTCCCTCCCAAAAGTCCTTCGGGTGAGATGTAAACCGAGGCCCCGTGTGTGAACGCACGCAGAATCATCTTACGCACACGTTAAATCCTGTTCAGCTTTCGTAAAAGTAGGCCATCGTGTGCCGGTGGGAGCAGATGACCCGATTTACAAAAACTGCATACACACGGGGACTGGATGTAAAAAAGCACAAGAGTGCTTTTTTCATTATTTTCGATATAAAAGAACAAAAATAAAAAATTAATCTCTCTCTCTTTTTCTCTCTCTGTCTCTCCCTGTGTATATATCTCTTTCTATCCATACCAGAAAGAAGGCATGGTAATCATTTAAAATTGCACTTTGTACAGATGAAGCAAATACTGTAATAAATGTAACATTATTCATGATGATAAACAGTTTTCTGATAACTCACCTAAACGTGGTGATATTCAATAAAAAAGAAACACCATAAGTTGAAAGGATTTTTTTTTTAAATCAACAAAAACAACAAAAATGAGACACATCCACCCAGAGAAACAAATCGGTTTCAAATTATGTTAGTTCACCCTTCCTTATCCATTTCACTATTCATTCAACCATTTAAATAACTCTTTAACCTGATCATGAACACTTTATCCCAGGGCTAATATTGTGTGCTCATTTTTTTTAAGCATGGGGAAGCTCGTACTACATCCATACTACACAGAGGATAAATTTACAGTTTGGTCAGTGTAGAGATTTTTTTTTATCTAAAAGAAAAGAAATCGAGAAGTCAAAGCAATGGTAGAGATTGTGAATACACACACATTCCCAAACAGCATGGTAAATAGTGCTTGAATGACACCTAGGTAGCAAATATCCCAGGACTCAAATTAATTGTCTCCATCACCGCTGTCGTAGGTAGGAACTCAGCGCCATACCACCAGGGTTCGCCATCTCTCTCTGTCTCTGCTGTGTTCTACCATCTCCTGTAGCCCTCCCAGACCACTGATCCAGTGATGTTGGCAATGTAGGATGTTAGAGGTCTGCGGTTTTTTTAAATTTCTTTCTACCCCCAACCTTACCTTGGAGAACTGTCGTCATCAGATTGTCTGTGTGGTTCTGTTTGCATGACCATCTCAGACTGGGCTGTCCATTCAGCCAACATTTGTCTCAGTACTGAGAGTTCATCAAGAATGTTTTCATTTGTTTTTTCTGTCTGACCATCTGACTCTTAGAAGTCGGCTGTAAAAACCACATTTCAGCTGCGTTTATTTTGTCCCTTTCGAAATATCACAGAGAAGATGAAGAAAAAGAAGAGAATAAAGAAAGAAAGAAGAAAAGAGGAAAGAGAGATGATGAGGTTCTAGAGGAGAAGAAGGAGGAGGCGGAGGGACAGAGTGAGGGTGATGTGTTGATGATATTGAGTGGCAGGGGGTGGGGAGTGGGGGTAGGGAGGGGGGATGTTTGGTGAAACAGCATCCATTCCCTGCCTCTGTGTGATTCTAGCCTGACTGGAGAAATGGCACCACGATCTTTGATAAACAGTGGCAAGTCTTCAGAATCTTTGAGAGACATTCTCTGCTTTGATTGTTATCTGTTAGATAAAGTCTCCCAGTCTCTCTCTCTCTCTCTCTCTCTCTCTCTCTCTCTCTCTCTCTCTCTCTCTCTCTCTCCTTCTCCTCTCTCTCTCCTCTCTCTCTCTCTCTCTCTTTCTCTCTCTCTTTCTCTTCTCTCTCTCTCTCTTCCCCTCTTTCTCTCTCTCTCCCCCCCTCTCTCTCTATATCCGTGTGTGTTGTGTGTGTGTGTGTGTGTGTGGGGGGGGGGGGGTTGATATGTGGCTGTGTGGCTGTGTGGTTGTGCGTGTGTGTGTGAGTGTTGTAAGCACACACAATCATGTACCTTTATGTGTGCTCATGCGCGCGCGCACAAGAGTGTGTGTGTGTTGTGTGTTTGTGCGTGTGTGCGTGTATGTGTGTTGTGTATGTGTGTGTGTGTTGTGCGTGCGTGCGTGCATGGGTGCGTTGTTTGTGTGCGCTACTATTTCACTTAGCATTCCTAGCCCAGTTTCACGGCATCATCAGCACATATGTACCCAGCCCTCTACTTGACCACACAACGCCTGCAAAGATGACGATGATAGCAATAAGAAGAAGAAAGAAGAAGAAGAAGAAGAAAAGAAGAAGAAGAAGAAAAGAAGAAGAAGAAGAGAGAGAGGAGAAGAAGAAGAGAAGAGAGGAGGAGGAAGAAGAAGAAGAGAGAGAAGGAAGAAGAGGGAGAGGAGGAGGAGGAGGAGGAGGAGGAGGAGGAGGAGGAGGAGATTGCAAAGAGTAAGAAGAAGACTTGCAAAGAAGAATTGCAAAGAGGAATTGCAAAGGAATGCAAGAATTGCAAAGAAGAATTGCAAAAGAAGAAGAAAGAAGAAAGAAAGAAGAAGAAGAAGAACAACAACAACAACAACAAACAGCAACAACAGCAACAACAACAACACAACAACAAACAAAACACCAGCAATAGCAGCAATAACAGCAACAACAACAACAACAAGAAGACCAAGAAGAAAAGGAAGACTTAATTTTATGTTTTGAGCATCCCAAGCCAGTTTCAGCTCTCAGACTCCACCATCAAACCCCCTTGGCCCCATGTCAAAAGAGAAAGAGCGGATAAAAAGGGGTGGGGGTGGGGTGGACGGATGAATGGATGGACGGGTGTTGAGCTGCTCTGTAGTAAGTGCCATGCAGCAATGTTCTCATGGATCGATTGCCGCCCTTGTCCAAGCCTCCGCATGAAGGATGCTGTGTGCTGGAATGGGTTATCAGAAAATGGGGAGGTGGTTTATGTCTGTGGTAGTTTGCTCTTTTTTTTTTCCAAAGATATTCGTCTAAGTTTAAAACTTTGTCCAACTTTCCTGGATGGCCAAGACTTGGGCTGTTTCTGGTGTTGGGTTGTTATTCTGTGTGTCTGTCTGTCCGTCTGTCTGTCTGTCTTTTGTCTGTCTGTCTGGCTACCTCTCTGTCTGACTCCCTTCATCGCTCTTTGTCGTTTCTTTTACTTCTGTCTGTTTCTCTATCTTTGTTTTAATTTCTGTCTTTCTCTACCTGTCTCTATCTGCTTTATCACTAACTCTGCATCTCTGTATGTCTGTCTGTCTCTCTGTCTACCTCTGTCTCTGTCTCCTTCCATCGCTCTCTCTCGTTCCTTTTACTTCTACCTTTTGCTGGTTTTTTGTTTCTCTATCTTTGTTTTAGTTTCCATCTAATATCTCTGTTTATGTCTGCTGTTATCACAAACTCTGCATCTCTATATGTCTGTCTGTCTGCCTTTGTCGCTCTTTCTCGTTCCTTTTACTTCGATCTTTTTCTCTATCTTTCTGTTTCTGCGTCTCTGTTTTAGTTTCCATATAATATCTCTGTTTGAATCTGCTGTTATCACTAACTTTACATCTCTGTCTTCTGTCTGTCTGTCTGTCTCCGTCTCTGCATCAACCCTGATCAGTTTCCCAGTTTTATTTCTTAATAATTATGGTCACACATACACGCAGAAAACATGCGTATGCATGCACGCCCATAAACACACTTTAGAAAGGACATACTCTACTATTCACCTTGCGTAGTTTTGTTTACTGGTCGGGCACTTCCACTGGCTTTGCACCTAAATGTTGTCAACAGATAAAGCTATATCTTACAAGTATCCAACATTTCAAGCCTGATAGTGTTTAGCAATGAACTGGGGAAAACACGGGAGAAACAAACCCAATCAAATTGCAAGAATCATTGGTAAACCAAACTGAGACCAACACAGGTCAAATTACATAGAAAGGATGCATACTTGCAGGTACCCCTTCCCCCACACCCTTTCCACACGCACACACACAAAGCTATGAAGAGGGTATCAGAATAGTAATGATAATATTGGAATTTATATAAGGCTATCACTTGTGAGAGCAAATCAAAGGGCTTGTTTTATGCACTCAAACACTCAGTTGAGAAATTACATTTCAAGTGACAAGCCAAAAAAGAAAATCACCCTATCATAGTGAGAGAGAGAGAGAGAGAGAGAGAGAGAGAGAGAGAGAGAGGAGAGAGAGAGAGAGAGAGAGAGAGAGACAGACAGACAGACAGACAGACAGACAGACAGACAGACAGAGTATCCTGGAGGGATATACTCATTCTTTGTCTCTCTTTAAAACAAAAAAAACAAGAAACAACCAACCCCCAAGTACCAAGCCACAAGCACCCAAGCAATGAAAATGAATGTAAATAAATGAATGACTAAAAGAAAGTTAAATAGATATCACATTTTATTCACCATACCCATTTTATCTTCAAGATCCTTCATAGAGAGATGAGAGAGAGAGAGAGAGAGAGAGAGAGAGAGAGAGAGAGAGAGAGAGAGAGAGAGAGAGAGAGAGAGATGGGGGTTCAACAGTCTCTCTCACCCACCAACCAATCAACAGCCAGTTCCGTCTGACGTCATCGCCTCGTTCTGACTCCTCCCACAAGTCCCCACCTCCTTTTCAGAGCAGGGGGAAGGGAGAGCATTCCCCCAGCCTGCAGACTTGATGATTGACAGGGAGGGAAGACCACACTGATTTCATCCAGGAAAAAGGAAATGATTAAATAAGTTTTAAAAAAAAAAATTTAAAAAAAGATTAAAAAAATAAATCCATGGATGTGGGTCTGTAGCTACATTTCTGCAATCCTCCAGGGACATTGAAGATGGCTGCCATTTCTGCAAGGGAGATTGGGGGAGAGGAGAGAAAACTGTGAAGACGAGAGAGAGGGGAAATGATGGGAACAGAGGGAAGAAGGTGATGCCCTGAAAGGGGACTGGATGTAAAAAAGCACATGAGTGCTTATTCCATTATCCACGATACAAAAGAATAAAAGAAATTAAGTAAATGAATACAGGAAGAGAGAAGGGAATAGAGAAGGAAAATGGAGAAGGTGAAAGAAATGGAGAAAAAATGGAAAGAAAGAATGAAAGTAAAGGGGGAAGATATACGTGGATAGAAAGGGCTCTATACAAAAAGACACACACACACACACACACACACACACACACCACACACACACACACACACACACACACACACACACACACACACCTACCACACCCCCCCCCCCCCCCCCCCCACAAACACCACACACAGAGTTCGCAGAGAGAGAGAGAGAGAGAGAGAGAGAGGAGAGAAGAGAGAGAGAGAGAGAGAGAGAGAGAGAGAGAGAGAGAGAGAGAGAGAGAGGAGAGAGAGAGAGAGAAGAGAGAGATTATTACGTGCATGCATATGGCAATTGTGTGTGGTGTGCGTGCGTGCGTACGTGCGCGTGCGTACGTGTCGTGTGTGTTTGTGTGTGCATGCATCACACAGAACTTAACTATGGACAGACTCTATCAGAACTGGTGATGTCATCATCTTTGTATTCTGTATTCTGTATTCTTTTTCATTTTCTGTCTTCTTTCTTTCTTCTTTCTTTCTTTCTTTCTTTCTTTCTTTCTCACTTTCTCTTTTTTTCTTTTCTTTCTTTCTTTCTTTCTTTTCTTTCTTGTTTTCTTTTCTTTCTTCTTCTTCCTTCTTTTCCTTCTTCTCCTTTCTTTTTTTTTTTTTTTTCTTTACTTTTCCCCCTTTCCTCTTTTCCCCTTCTCCCCCTTTCTTTCTTTCCTAAGTGTTTCATTTGGAGTGGACGTTTTTTTGTTTTCTCTCTTTTACTGAACATGTAGATTAATTCATCATCGTTATTTCTATCAATATCGCCTTCCCTTTTATTAATTCCTTTTTTTGATCCAACCTGTCCAAACTAATTCATTCTCATTTTATTTTCTCCACTCTTCCACCTCCCTGTAAATCCTATGCACCTTAACTTTATTGCAACCTCCCCTCTCTCTCTCTTCGTCTCTGTCTCTCCCTCTGTGTCTATCTATCTCCCTCAATGATGGAGGACAGTTCTACAGGTTCCTTGTCTCCTCTGAATAGTGGACTCCCTCAATGATGGAGGACAGACAGTTCTACAGGTTCCTGGTCTCCCCTCTTGGTCCTGCCTCAGTAAACATGAAGAGATGGAAGGCAAAGAGGGGCAGGGTGGGTGGGGAGGGGGAGTCAGAAAATGAAGCAGGGAGAGAGAGGGGGGAAAGAGACAAAGCCATGATGAAGTTCCAAACGACAAGAGTGACTAGCCAACGAGAAGGAAATAAAACCTACAAAATACGGTTCGACAACAGCTGGGGAAAGCTAATAGATGACAGCATTTTTTTTTTTTTAACATTTTGCTGTATGGATTACCATTTTTTTCTGCAAGACATGATCAATCGAGTTTGTTTATTTATTTATTTATTTATTTATTTATTTATTTATTTATTTCTTATTTATAGATTTAGTTATATTTATTTATCTATTTAATGTTATTTATTCATTGTTTATGTCTAGGATAATGGATTAAGAACTCATGTACTTTTTTACATCATGTCCCCGTATGTATGTAGAGTTTTCAATTTTGTCATCCGTTTCCACCGGCACGCAATGGCCTACTCTTCCGAAAATAAAACGGGGTTTAATGTGTGCGCAAAATTTCTGCTTGCGTTTGACACGGGGCCTCGGTTTATATCTCGGAAGGACTTTTGGGGGGGGGGGGAGTGAAGTCGGCACTTGATGTTAACTCCAGAGGAAAAATGAGCTTGGACGAGATCCGAACCCAGGCCAGTAGATCATGAACGCATCACTCTGATCACTAGGCTATCCCGTCCCCTAATTTCAATTCGTAACAAGCCTTTTTTTTTTTTTAAATATCGAGGCAATGTTTCACCCCCTATAGTATGTCGCATATAAACACTTGTAAACAAAAAGAAGCCCAGAACAACCCTTCAAGTGCAGGCAGGAATAAAGTAACAAACTATGTCAACAAAACCTTTAAGCAAAAGATGCCATAGAGAAGTGGAGGGCAGATCGCTAATCAGACTTAAGTCCCAAATTGAACACACGAAAAAGCATATATTCATCAGTGCTTCGGGGATTTTTTTGTATATTAATTTTTTTGTTGGAGATTTTTGAGGGGGGTGAGGGGGGGTGGGGGCTTTTCATTCCCATTGCTTGTAGAAAACTTAGCAACAAAGAGGAAGATTCCTAGGAATTTGTTGATTCCGTTAAATGTAATGAACATCAACCGAAATTTGGGCGAAACATCCAACGATGAATCTATGCTTAGTGATAGCTCTGCATTGTCCGACAAAGAATACTGCCAGAGGCAAAAAGAGTTTAAAGAATTGCTCTTCCCATAGATTTGTTAGGAGATTTGCTTATTCACTATTAGCCAGAAAAAAAACCGTACTCTGTAATTATATCAATGTGGCGAAAAATCAGT
>CM060340.1:2173064-2180564 GCA_030674155.1 Stramonita haemastoma | reverse complement strand
ATTTATCCCTAAGGGCGGGGACTGGACGCAACAAAAAAAGCACATGGGTGCTTATTCAGTATCCTCGAAATAAAAGAATTTGATTAGATTTGATATAGCTCCTGCCTACACTGATGCAGCCAAACTTCCGGCATGCACGTCACAATAAAGTGAACAGCACAAGCCATACCACTGAAGCCTTCGTGCGAACTTCATATCAGATAATTTATACAAACCACATCCAGTACCCCTCGAGATGGGAAATTCATGGCAAAATTTCCACTGGAGTTATAACCCTGCCTGCACTGATGTAGTCCAACTGGTTGCACGCACGTCACAATAGAATGAACACGTAGAAGCCCTAGAAAAAAATATTGCAAACTTCAAAATTTTATCACATACACTGACCACAGCCAGTATCCCTAGAGATGAGGGATTCAAGGGGACATTTTTCACCTGAGTTATAATCAGTGCAGATTCCACTCTCCCCAAAAGTCCTTCGAATGAGACTATTTAAACCGAGGCCCCGTGTGCGAACTCACGCAGAACATCTTGCCCACAAGTTAAAACTTTTCCCGCTTTTCCAAAGAGTAGGCCATTGTGTGCCGGTGCATACACACGGGGACTGGATGTAGAAAAGAAAGCACATGAGTACTTCATTATACCCAATATAAAAAGAATAAGAATAAAAGGATAAAATAGAGAACAAACACACCTATTTAAATTGTCGGAAAGTACACTGGTTGGCGGTTGTAGATGAGCCAGGCATCAGAGACCTCAGCTTCTCTAGGGGCCAGCATGTTGAGGGCAGCGCCCATCTCCTCTCCCTCGCTGCTTTACCTTCCCTGACTCTAAAGAGGGCAGGTACCCATTAACAGCTGGGTGAACTGGGGGACTGTACTGAAGCCAAGGCGCGAAAACGGTCACCCATCCAACTGGTAACCATGCTCGATGCTGCTTAACTTGACTGGGGGAAAGCGAGCGCTCTGACCGCTTAGCGATCCCCACTCGCGAATTAAAAAAAATCACGTCATAACCATGATAACGTAATAAAACTCAGAGGCTCTGTGAAACAGTTGGGGAGGGGGGGATGGAAGGGGTGGGGGTGGAAAGGGGTGGAGTGGGGGTAGCCTAGCCGTTAGAGCATTGCTCTGTGATCTGACAGCTCAGGATTAAGCCACGACAGAGGCACTCAGTCAAGGATATACCCCCCCCCCCCCCCCCGAATTAACATCAGTACCAACTCCACACCCCTAACATTCCTTCTGATGAGACAATAAACCAAGGTCCCGTGTGCAAACCCATGTATAACAGCTTGCCCACACCTTTAAAGCCGTCTTGCCATTTGGAGGAGTAGGCCATTGCGTGTGGTAGGAATGGATGTTTATTTATTTATCATCTTATATTGAGGATAATGGAATAAGCACTCATGTGCTTTTTTACCTCCAGTCCCCGTGTGTATGCAGTTTTGTAAATATTGTCATCTGTTCCCACCGACACACGATGGCCTACTCTTACGAAAAGTGGAACAGGATTTAACGTGTGCGCGAGATGTTCTGCGTGCGTTCGCATACGGGGCCTTCGGCTTATAGTCTCATCCGAAGGACTTTGGGGGAGAGTGGATTTCAGTACTGATGTTAACTCCTAGAGGAAAAATCCCCTCGAATGAGGATACCCCCCCCCCCCCCCCCCCCCCCCCCCCCCCCCCCCCCCCTGCGCTCTGAATTAACATCAGTACCAATTCCACTCCTCTAAAATTCCTTTCTGATGAGACAATAAGCCAAAGTCCCCTGAGCGAACGCACACAAAACAGCTTGTGCACACTTTGAAAGCCGTTCCTGCTTTGGAAGAGTAGGCTATTGCATGCTGGGTAGGAATGGATCAAAACTGCATGCATACGTGTATGTGTTGGGCTTAGACATCAGCCATGAAGTCGGAATGCAGCTTTCTAGTTGTGGGGGAACAATGGTTGCATACGCAAAATGTCACCCTTGGTGTACCTCAGAGCTGTAGCCTACCTGAGGAATGGGGGAAGAACAGCCAAACAAGCAAAACGTGTCTTTTTCAGGAAGCTTTTGAGGGACAGGGGTGG
Source organism: Stramonita haemastoma (assembly GCA_030674155.1). Classification (NCBI taxonomy): domain Eukaryota; kingdom Metazoa; phylum Mollusca; class Gastropoda; order Neogastropoda; family Muricidae; genus Stramonita; species Stramonita haemastoma. Next base: position 2,178,493 of record CM060340.1, on the reverse strand, counting down.
TTTGACAGAAAATCGGCCGGCATATACATCAATGCAAAATGGACAAAGAAACAATTTTATATGCTTAGACTTTGTCAATCAATTGATACAAATAGAAGAATCTGATAGGGAAAAGTCCACTGCAGCTTCTTCATAAGTCTTCGGGGAGTCCAACGAAGAAGAAGAAGAAGAAGAAGAAGAAGAAGAAGAAGAAGAAGAAGAAGAAGAAGAAGAAGAAGAGAGGAGGAGGAGGAGAGGAGGAGGAGGAGGAGGAGGAGGAGGAGGAGGAGGAAGAAAAAAAGACTGCTCTTTCAGAGGATGAATAATGATTTGGAAAAAAATAAAGCACTTTCAATAGAAAGAAGAACACAGTTTTAAAATCATATATTTTTGTATGATTGTAAGAAATGGAAGACACAACAAAAGTAAACACAAGAGCAAAAAAAATTGCAGCAATTCAAGCCTATCTTCTCCAATGAAGATTTAACCCAAGCCTTCAGTAAGAAATTGAAAACTTATTGTGAGGCATCCACACTTTTCTATTCTCTTACACCTTTCTCCTTTTTTCTGACTGAAAATGACCATCAATAAAAAGAAGGCAGCTCAACAATAAACATCAAACATGCACAGTCCTTTGCCATCGAATTTCCATATGTCAAGAACCATTAAAACCCAGTCAGAGCGATTCTCTTTCAAACGAATTCTCTCCTGCATAGCAAAAGAAAAGTTCTTTCAGCTGGGAAAGGCTAAAGATTAATTGAACACAGCAGACGGAATCTGATTTGCTCCCTTCCTTCAGCCCCCTAGATGGCGCCTCTGTGTCAAGGTCATTTGTTAGGCAGCCAATCAGCACCCTCCACGCCTGCAATAGTGACGGGACATTTCTTGTTTTCTATTCAGGAGAGTTTTCCTGCTTGTTGGTGCCCTGTACAATGTTCTAGGATCATTTTTCTTGATAGTCAATTGACCGAACTTTCCATATTTCCAGCTAAAAAATCCGGTACTCTTGCTTTTTCTGACCAAGAATGGTAATTTCTGAGAGTTAGGACAAACCAAAATGTACCACATGTCAGAAAATGAAAGGTTTCTGAATTTGAATGCAAAGACGACAATTGATGCTTAACTTTGTTTGCAACAAATGTTTGGGATTTTTTTAGTTAATTCTTTTTGCTAAATCTTAACAGCTGCCATAGCAAAGTGTTTTGCAGGCTAGGTAACTGTTCAAATCCCATAAATGTTATAGAGGGTGTTTTTTTATTTTTTTTTATATTCTGCCTCAGAGATTGTTTGCTATGTGCTCATTGGGAAAATTGGAACCACAATGTCGAGCTTCATCCACTTTATAGTTACGATTTTAAGTGTGGTGTTCGAATCACTCGACCAACATAGCAGGTGTCTGTATCTCTTTGGCATGATTGACACCGGGGTGTATTAGGACAGAAATCATACATCCCTGTCCTGTAGTCTCAAAGCACATTAACTTTCATAGCATTGTAATTACATCATCCTCATTATCAGTAATCATCGTTAAATACAAAACAAATTTTTCTCCTAATTCGATGGCCTTGGCTGCCCCAGTTTCGTGGTGACCTCAGCTTAGGTTTTCTGCACACTTGTGTGGGTACCTATTGTGAGAAAGTGTCAACCTTTTGGGGTTGGGGGTTTTACTTTTATTTATGTATTTATTTATTATCTTATATCCAGGATAATGGAATAAGCACTCATGCAGGTTCTTTTTTACATCCAGTCCCCGTGTATATGCAGTTTTGTCAATCATGTCATCTGTTCCCACCTGCTACAACGAAAAGCGGAACAGGACTTTACGTGTGCGCAAGATGTTCTGCGAGAGTTCTCACACGGGGTATCGGTTTATAGTCTCACCCGAAGGAGTTTTGGGAAGAGTGGAGTCAGCACTGATGTTAACTTAAGGAGAAAAATTCCCTTGACCGGGAATCGAACCCGGGTCATCAAATTGCGAGCGCAATGTTGTGTCCACTAGGTTATCCCGTCCTCCATGGTTCATGGAGGAAGATGGTTGGGGGAACGTTGCAGCAGCCTACTGCCCTTTATTGGCATCTCAGTCAGCATGCCTCCATGACTGAGTCCACTGTTGTCGTCAGCAGTGAGCTGGGCAGGTGATGTGGGGGAGGGGGAGGGGCGGGATAGCCTAGTGGTCAGAACATTGCGCTGGAAATTTGATGACCCGGGTTCGATTCCCATTCGAGGGGATTTTTCTCCTAGAATTAACATCAGTGCAGACTCCACTCTCCCCAAAAGTCCTGCGATGAGACTTTAAACCGAGGCGCCGTGTGCGAACACGTGCAGAACATCTTGCACACATGTTAAATCCTGTTTCGCTTTTTTGAAAGAGTAGGCCATTGTATGCCGGTTGGAACAGATGACAAAATTGACAAAATTGCGTACATACAGGGACTGGATGTAAACAAAAAAAGCACATAAGTGCTTATTTCATTATCTTCAATATAAATAAATAAATAATAAATATAAATAAATAAATAAATAAATAAATAAATAAATAAATAAAACAAATAATGTACTGCGTATGTTAACTCGGTATTGGCACTACTGAACACCCCAAAGTGACCAAGCCACAATGCAGAGTCCCTTGGATTGGTGGCCCTATGAGGATCTAACACTAACAAGCTCCCTGTGGACTTCTGAACCTGAGGATGCCACACCGCGACCTGAGGTAGGGCTGAGATGAAGAAAATAATAGAAATGAGAGGTGGGGCAATAGACAGAAGAAAAAAATGTCACAAAAGATGGAGTAGCAAAAGAGAGTAATTTTTTTTGTTTTTGTTCAGTATTTATGCTGTAATAAAATATAAGAATAGAATAAATAATAATAATAAATAATAATAATAATAATGATAAATATAATAATATAATAATAATAATAAATAATAATAATAATAATACATGGAATTTATATAGCGCTATATCTTGTACAAAACAAATCAAGCGCTTACACACTGTACACCAAGATCACCACAAAGGCAAAATGGATACATTCTACTAGATCTGTGTCTTGTGTGTGTGTGTGTGTGTGTGTGTGTGTGTGTGTGTGTGTGTAGGCACCAATGCAGGTGACCACATGTAACTTGAAAGTGGATTTTTTTATACAGAATATCTCACGCTTTGGTGAGCTACCTAGTGTCACACACACACACACACACACACACACACACACACACACACACACACACACACACACACACCACAACACACACACACACACAATAATTAAATATGCAAAAGCATGTAATCTATAATACAATGTTTTCTGGGTTTGTTTTCACTATTTTGTTCTATCCCATTTCCTCTCTCGTTCCTTCATCTGATTCTCGATATCCTTTCAACATTTTTTTTCCTTCAAATATGAAATGTTATTGTTAATAATGTACTATTGTTGCCACACTAATACTTGTCCTATCTACATGTTCCATGTTACATCTATTTCATGGTGAGTTTGTATACGCATAAAACAAACAGGAACTCCCAGAGATAGTGACCTTAACTTCTGATACGCAGAATGTCAAAATACACTGGTAGTATATAGTTTGACACTAAAGGGGGGAAATAGACCACAGCTATCATATAAACAAATAATTATGTTCGATGCAAGAGGCAGTTGCCTGGCTAAGGCTGGGTCTCTTTCAACTAGTTTCTGTTCAGCCCAGCACAGAGATCTTCCAAGCAGCGTAGAAAGCAAAAGGATCAAACACTTCAGATAGAATCTCATTTGCCTCTCTTATATTACGTCCCCTAGATGGCGCTTCAGGGTCAAGGCAATTTGTCAGGCAGCCAATCAGCGTTCCCCACGCCTGTCGGAGTTACAGGGCATTTCTCGTCTTCTTGACAGGAGAGTCTTCCTCCTTGTAGGACCCGTGTCCCGTTTTCTGGGACCTTTCCTCTCTACCGTCAAATCACGCAGCTTTCCAATTTCGTCTGTGATTCACCCAATGCTGCAGTCTGCCTGTGATGAGTAGCGCTGCTAATGATTCTCCATTATCCCAATGTCCCATGGAGTGAAGCAAGGGTGTGTCAGGGGTCATTAGGAAAATAAATGGTGAGGCATGAAAGTATGGATGGATGTGGTAAAATGGGGCATTGACTTGGATTGCCAGAACTCCAGAACTGAGCAAGCTCTGTATAGCTGCCTCAGTGACTCTTCCTTGGGGTTCTTTCTGTCTGTCGGACTGTCTCTGTCTGACTGTCTCTGTCTGACTGTCTCTGTCTGTCTGTCTCTGTCTGTCTCTCTGCCTGCCTGACTCTCTCTCTCTCTCTCCTCTCTCTCTCTCTCTCTCTCTCTCTCTCCTCTCTCTCTCTCTCTCTCTCTCTCTTCTCTCTCCTCTCTCTCTCTCCTCTCTCTCTCTCTCCTCTCTCTCTCTCTCTCTCTCTCTCCTCTCTCTCTCTCTCTGCTATCTTATTATTGTTTTCATGTTTTTTCTCTTCATATTGTCTTCATGTTTTTCTTTGTTTGTTTGGTTTGTTTTTTTTTGTTTTGGGCTTTTGTTTGTTTTGTTAGTCAGATGTTGGTTTTATTATTATATTATCCCCGATAAGGGCAAGAACCGGATGTTAAAAAACACATGAGTGCTTATTCATTATCCTCGAAAAAAAAAGAATTTGATTTGATTTTATTTGATCTCTCACCCTGAACTCTGTTGAAGAGTCCTTTGAGTACAGCACTTTCATGCCAAAACTATGTCTTAGGAAAGTCCTATCAAGCAGATCCCATTCTTCTCCAGAACTTTGTGCTTGCTATTTGACGACCCGGGTTCGATTCCCGTTCCAGGGGATTTTTCCCCTGGAGTTAACATCAGTGTTGACTCCACTCACCTCAGTCCTTCGGATGAGACTATGAACCGAGGCCCCGTGTGCGAACACGCGCAGAATATCTTGCGCACACGATAATACTGTTCCGCTTTTCGAAAGAGTAGGCCATTGTGTGCCGGTAGGAACAGATGACAATATTTACAAAACTACATACACACGGGGACTGATGTATATAAAAAAGCACATGACTGCTTATTCCATTATCCTCTATAGTTGAACAGATAAATACATAAATAAATACCCCCCTCCACAAGAAGCATGCTATACAGGGTGGAATGTCCCCATGATTACAGAAACCCCCCTCCACAAAACAGCTAACAGGGAATGTCCTGATACAGCGTCTCACCTGATCTGAGTGGCTTGCTGAGGGCGTGGGTTTGAGCCTCTGATGTGGCAATGATGATAATGATAACAATAACAAAAACAACAACAAAGATGGTGATGATGATGATGATAATGATGATGATGATGATGATGATGATATGATATAATAAAATAAGATGATGATGATGATGATGATGATGAATGATGATGATGAGATATGATAATAATAATAATAATAATAATAATAATAATAATATAATATAAGA
>CM060340.1:2165564-2168064 GCA_030674155.1 Stramonita haemastoma | reverse complement strand
ATGGAAAAAAAAACACAAAAACCCCAAACCAAAAATAAAACATAATCATCAGAGAGAGAAGAGAGAGAGAGAGAGAGAGAGAGAGAGGAGAGAGAGAGAGAGAGAGAGAGAGAAGGAGAGAGAGAGAGAGAGAGAGAGAGAGAGAAGAGAGAGAGAGAAGGCAAGGTAAGGCAAGGCAAAAGGCAAGGCAACATTCTTTTATTCGAGGATAATAGATAAGCACTCGTGTGCTTTTTTACATCCAGTCCCCGCCCTTTCCAGGGATAACATTAAGATAAAAATTAGCCTCAACTACACAACAATTATAATGATCCAAATACCAAAAGTAAGGAACCATACCAAGTATCAAACAACAGGCAAGAAATAACACAGAGATACAATATTAAGGTAATGTTATAAAAAGTCACTCATTCAGAAACGAAAATAAGAAGTAAGAATCAATGATGAGAGAGAGAGAAGAGAGAGAGAGAGAGAGAGAGAGAGAGAGAGAGAGAGAGAGAGAGAGAGAGAGAGAGAGAGAGAGAGAGAGAGAGAGAGAGAAGGGAAATAAAAACAGAGATATACTAGCATGTTTCTATTTCCACACGGAAGCCTTTAAAAGCGATGCACAAACCCTGATCACACGAAAATCATCAAAATATTTTTACAGCGAATACAGGAAGAAGAAGAAAAGCAGACCAGGGACAGAAAGACATCGAGTTTAAAAGATTAAAAATCAACAACAAACAAAACAAAACAAAACAAAAAACCGAAAGAAGACATTAAAAAAAAAAGAACCAGATTTATCACACTCGATCAGATTTTCCTGACAAAATGGAGCGCCCGGAGAATTGGTTTGGCGAGTTACTCCCCCTTCCAACACGATGCGGCATCAGATAAGGAAAACTTGGATTGGCGATGGAACGAATATCAAGTTCTGACGTTTCTCTGCGATCAATACAACTTGCTGAAGTGGGACGCGGAAGATGAGACCTTTCCTGGGTGGTGGAGGAGGGGGTGGAGGAGGGTGGAGATGTGATAATAGAAGCAACTGGGGAAGAAGAAGTTGGGAGGGGGGGGGGGTGTACAAGGAGGACTAAGAAAGTTGGGCTGTATGAAGTTTTGTGTGAATTGGCTGTGTATGTTGCTCGGTTTAAAAGGATAGGTGGTGGGGGTAGTGAGATGATGATGATGATGATGATGATGATGATGATGATGATGATGATGATGATGATGATGATGACGACGACACGACGACGACGACGACGACGACGACGACGACGGTGGTGGTGGTTGTGGTGATAATATTGACGATGACGACGACGACGATGATGATGATGATGGTGATGATGATGAGAATATGATAATGAAGATGATGATGATGATTGTGTTGTTGCTATTGTTTTTGATGACGACGACGACGATGATGATGATGATTGTGCTGTTGTTAATGCTGCTGCTGCTTCTGCTCTGCTGCTGCTGCTGCTGATGATGATGATCATCATCATCATGATTTGATGAATCGTTGAGGTAAAGATGATGATGATTGTGGGTGGTGGTGGTAGTGGTGGTGGTAGTGGTAATGGTGGATTTTAGCTTATTACATTATCATAGTATATTAATTTTTCTAGGGCAGGGCTTTCGCTAAAGTTTTGCCGAAGACAATTCACTTGATCAGATGGGATCTTAAACAGCACTCGCTGCAGTGCAAATACCCATGCATATCGTCGATAATTATTACACTTATCATAAAAAGAATTGTGAAGAAGAACAAGAACAAGGACAACAAGAACAAGAAGAAGACAATGCCCATTGCACAAACTTTGCGAAGCGGGCTGGGCACAACATTGGGAGGAAGCAATAATAAGAGAATGCCCATAGAGCTACTTGCATTTAGCGCTTGTAAAATAACCCATGGCAAGAATAGAATTGTCTTTATCAAAGCCATTCTTTTGCACCACAAATACACATACACATTTCATTTTCGTTCTTTAATTTCTGTCTTTCTGTCTTTCTTTCTTTCTTTCTTTCTTTCTTTCTTTTTCTTTCTTTCTTTTTTCTTCTTTCATTTCTTCTTTCTTCTTTTTTCTTCTTCTTCTTTTTTTCTATTTCAGTTTTTTTCTTTCATCTTCTTCATTTAACTCTGTCTCTATCTCTGTCTCTGTCTCTCTTTTTCCATTCTGTTTTCTTCATCCTTTTCTTTCTTTCTTTCTTCTTTCTTTCTTTCTTTTTTTTTCTTTTTCTTTTTTTCTTTTCTTCTTTTCTTTTTCTTTTCTTTCTTTCTTTCTCTCCTTTCTTTCTTTCTTCATTCCTCTTCATCCGCACCCCTTTATTCCACCTCCCCCTCCTTTTCTTTTCTTTTTCTTTTTTTTTAGAAAAAAAAACTTTTCATCTTTCCGTCATTCCTTATTTTCCTGTAACCCCCCTCTCCCCCTTACCTCCTCCCTCTCCATCCCTCTTTTCCAAGACTTTCTTCAATATTCTAAGACCATTCCTTTCCCTTTTTTTTGCCTCTGGCCCA
>CM060340.1:2153064-2158064 GCA_030674155.1 Stramonita haemastoma | reverse complement strand
GTTTTGTTTGTATGTTATTTTTCTGACAATAATCGTCAGTCTGTTTAGATTAGATTTGAAAAAAAAAAACTTTGCAAGGTAATGCAGTGTAGCGTATCTGAATATACTGCACTGCAATGCAACACAAGACAATATACTACAATACAATTCAGTGCATAGCAATGCAATACAATACAATAATACGCAATACAATGCGATGCAAAGTAACACAATACAAAAGAACGCAACACAACAGTGTGATTCAATGTGATAGAGTAAAGTTCAATACAGCACAATACCATAAACACAACACAACGCAACACACCGCAATGTAATGCAGCATAATACAATGAAGCACGGCACAATAATCAGCTAGTGTTTTACTACATAAGACAAACAAGACATAAAATGCGATAACCTAAAGCTTTAGTTGTCTATGAAATCCATTTGTGCGTTTGTTGTTTTCTTTCAATCTTTTTTTTGTTTTTAGTTTGTTTCCCGAAGTTTCTTATTTTGGTGTGCTCTTTGTTATATTTTGTTTTACATGAGTCTCTTTATTTCCTTATGTATATCATTTCTCTTAAGTATCGTTCTCATTTCTTTGTTTTTATTTATTGTTATTCTATTTCATGGCCATCAATTATGACAGCGATCCTGCATACTTCTATTTCCCAGTGTTCTCATTTATTTCAAATTATTGTTAATTCTTTTTTGTTGTTGTTTTGAAAGAATTGCATTTTTCTTCTTTGCATTCTTCTCTACTCCTCCTCCTTCTCCTCCTGCCTTTTGGACTCCTCCTCTTCTCCTTTTCCATCTTCTCCTCTGTCTGTCTGTCTGTCTGTCTGTCTGTCCTGTCTGTCTGTCTGTCTGTCTGTCTGTCTTTTCTGTCTGTCTACCTGCTTGTCTGCATGTGGGCCTGTCTGTCAGTCTGTCTCTGGCGCTCTCACTCTTTTTCTTCTCTCTGTGTTTCCCTGTCTGTGCCTTTATCTGTATTTCTGTCTATTTGTCTGTTTGTCTGTCTCTGTCTCTATCCTGTCCTCTCTCTCAATCTCTCTCTCATTCGTATTTTCATTACATTTTTGCACCTTTAGTCAATCCCCCCCCCCCCCCCACTACACACACCTAAAGAAACAATATTTTTTATGTCAAACTTTTTGTATCTAATCAGCCATTTTATATTGCGTTTGTTTTTTTTCTTTTTCAAGACTGCTTGATATTTAGCATTCACAGTTTTTTTACGTAACTGTTCTTGTGTCTGTCTGTTTGTCTGTCTGTCAGTCTCTTTGTATCTTCAGTAGCAAGCAGCTTGTTCCTTTTCATCTGCATGTCTGTCTGTTTGTCTGTCAGTCTTTCTCTTCCAATCAGAATAGTATGTTAAACGCGTCTATGAAATAAAATACTTCTCTAGATTGTTATATCCATTTTGAAGTTTTATTGCCTCTAACCAAAATAATGTCTTTATTTTACCAGCTATGATTGATTGTCTTTCAACATGCAACCTTCACATAAAAGAGGGCTCTAGGCTCTATTTGATTAAAGGTTCTACTCTATTTCTCTATCTGTATCTCTCTCTCTCTCCTGTCTGTCTTCTGTCTGTCTGTTGTCTGTCTGTCTGTCTGTCTGTCTGTCTGTCTGTCTGTCTGTCTCTCCTCTCTCTCCTCTCTTCTCTCTCTCTCTCTCTCTCTCTCTCTCTTCTCTCTCTCTTCTCTCTTTCTCTCTCTCTCTTCCTCTTTTCCTCTCTTCTCCCCCCCTCTCTCCTTCTCCCTGTCTCTCCTCTCTCCCCCTCTCTTCTCCCTCTCTCTCTTCCTCCCCTCCCCCCCCCCTCTCCCTACTCTCTCTGCCTCTCTCTCTCTCTCTCTCTCTCTTCTCTTCTCTCTTCTCATCTTCTCTCTCTATCTCTCTCTCTCTTCTCTCTCTTCTCTCTTCTCTCTCACTCCTCTCTCTCTCTCTCTCTCTCTCTCTCTCTCTCTCTCTCTCTCTCTCTCTCTCTCTCTCTCTCTCTCTCTCTCTCTCTCTCTCTCTCTCTCTCTTCCTCTCTCTCTCTCTCTCTCTCTCTCAAGACCAGACTCAGGCAGGCCATAGCTAAGCTGATTTGTGCCGCTGTGTGCTAATGTCATTAGGGCCCAGAGCTAATGACTGTGGACATGTTAACCAGCATGACAGCGCTGTTTGTCATAGGCCGGGAGGGAGGGAAGGAGGGAAGGAGGGAAGAACAGTGTGTGTGGGGGGGGGGGGGAGTGGGGGAAGTGGGAGGAGGAACAGTATTACTTGAGATTGAGCTGGAGAAAAAGAATCACAAAGAAAAGAAAGGCACTTGCTGATGGTGATGGTGATGATGGTGATGATGATGATGATGAGGAAGGAGGAGGAGGAGGAGGAGGAGGAGGAGGAGGAGGAGGGTGGAATGGGTGGGTGGTGATGCATGCTGTGTGCTGTTGCTGCTGATGCTGTGCATGCTGCTGTGCTGCTGCTCATGATGATCATGCTGATCATGATGATGATTTTTGTAACGATACTGCTGCTACTGCTGCTGTTGCTGTCGCTGTTACCGCTGCTGCTGCTCCTGACGATAATAATGGTAAGACAGACAGAGATAGAGCAGCAGACACTAACAGACAGACACAACACGCGCAGAAAAATAGACTCACACATCCCCACCCAAGAAGAGAGAAAGTCAGACCAGTAAACAAACAACCAGACAAACACACAGTACAGAAGACATCACAAAGGCAAGGAGAGAAGAAGAAAGAAGAAGAAGAAGAGAAGAAGGAAGAAAGAAGAAGAAGAAGAAGAAGAAGAAAGAAGAAGAAGAAGAAGAAGAAGAAAGAAGAAGAAGAGAAGAAGAAGAAGAAGAACAAGAACAAGAACAAAGAACAAGAACAAGAAAAGACAAGAACAAGAAACAAGAACAAGAACAAACAAGAAAAAGAACAAGAATAGAGACAAATGAGAGGTCGAAGAACAAGAAGAACAAGAAGAAAAACCAGAAACTTGAAGGAAAGGCATCCCACTGTCCCAGGACAGTCCGTTTCGCTTCCAGACTCCATTCAATCTTTCTGGCACCATGCCAGAGGGGAAGGGGAGGAGAGGGAGGAGACGAGAGAAAAGGAGAGGAGAGAAAAGGAGAGGAGAGGAGAGGAATGGAAGGGGTGTCGCTTGGTTCCATGAAGCAATGTTCACATCGATCGATTGTCGCCCTTGTCCAAGCCTCCACGTGAAGGGTGCTGTGCGCTGGGATGGGTTGTCAGAACAGGGGGAGGTGGTTTATGTCTGTGGTTTTTTTTTCAATGATATTGATCTCAGTTTTAAACTTCGTCCAACTTATTTTTTAAAAACTTCTTCTGAGTTTGGGCCAGAAAATTTGCTTGTAGACACGAAAGTATTTGACGGAAAAGAAAAAGAGAGAAGAGGGGAAGTGTGACGAGATGAACTGGATAAATAGCGATATTGGATGAGAGAGGCCTAGTGGTGTTTCCACTATTCTCTTTTGCTGCTCTTTTATTTTATTCTTTTGTATACCGAGGATAGTGGAATACGCACTCTTGTGCTTTTTACATCCAGTCCCCGTGTGTATGCAGTTTTGTAAATTTGTCATCTGTTCCCACCGGCACACAATGGCCTACTCTTACGATAAGTGGAACAAGATTTAACGTGTGCACAAGATGCTCTGCGTGCGTTCTCACACGGGACCTCAGCTTATAGTCTCATCCTAAAGACTTTTGGGGGATAGTGGAGTCAGCACTGATGTTAACTCTAGGGGAAAAATCCCCTCGAACGGGAATCGAACCCGGGTCGTCAAATTGCGAGCGCAATGTTCTGACCACTAGGCTATCCCGTCCCCCTTGGAAACAGAAGCAAACTTACACATGTGCAAAACTTGTTTTGTTTTCGTCCCTCCGAGGTTTGCAAATTAGTGACTGTGTCCACGTGACCGTTTGCTCTTCAGTGATGCAGTTGCATTCCCACTTTGCAGATGATGTCTAAACAGGACAGGAGGTACTCAGTTTAGAGGATAAGTCGTTTGACGCTCACGTTTTAGGGGATATTCCACATACACAAATTTATCAAAACCTCTACCCGCATGAACAGTCAAAGATGCTGTATTTATACAGAAATTTGACGTTTTTATATTTTGACAAATACAACACAAAAAACATGCCAGTCTGATGTCTGTTTCTTTATGGATCGATTTAAGTTTTTGACTGTTATTTTGGCTGGTTTTCTTTTGGGTTTTGTTGTGGTGTGTTTTGCGAGGAGGGAGTATTTGTTTTTGTTTTGCTTGCGCTGTTGTTGGGTTTTTAAATAATACACACACATACACATACACAATACACATATATAATAATAATATATATATATATATATATATATATATATATATATATAATAATATATATATATATATATATAATGACCTTCCTGCCCTGCGGTTCCCACATCGCTTGGTTGATTCTCTCTGCTACAGACATACCTAGAAACTATTATGCGTACTCAGGGTCAAAAGTCCACAAGAACCCATCAATGCCCGGCCACCATGGGGCCACCAGCCAGAGGGGCCCTGCATGACTGCTAAGTCTCTTTGGTAGTGTGCAGTGCTGCCTGTTCTGATCTAACATACGCAGGACACCACCTACTACTAAGCCCCCAACTAACGACAGTGTTAGCTCAGTCGCGGAGCCAGACTGAGTGAGTCACCCACCCGGGGTGGAGCCCACCACAACGCCCCTCCAACGACCGTCTCTTGTACACCTCCAAAATGGAAGGGTTTGGAACCAACTCTCAAGTGTCTTAGAAACCAAAAGTGAGGTCACGCTGAGAGACCAGGGGATACCAGGGCCACGAATCATAGACAACTTTACTTTGCTACTGATGATCAATGGAAACGAGGCTGATGTCTCGATGCTGCTATGGAAGTGCATGTGCTTTGAGACTTCTTGACAGGGTTGTAGACTACGCTTACAATCATAATATAGCCCGCTATCAACGGGCCTTAGAGATGCAGACATCTGCAGCGTTGGTCG
>CM060340.1:2140564-2148064 GCA_030674155.1 Stramonita haemastoma | reverse complement strand
AGAATGAGTGACTGGGAAGAAGCTCAAAAACACCACAAAAAACCCAAACCCAAAACAAAAAGAAAAGAGGAAACAAAAAAAGAGCAAAGTCTGTGGCATGTGATTGCAAATTAAATGAAGGAGATGGTTGCTCGAGTTTTATTAAGAATATCATGTGAATCCAAACGTGTCTAAGAAAATACAGCCTCTATCTTCCAATCATTTAAGACAGGTTTGAATCGATGGTATAAGGAGTGTGTCCTTCTTCTCCTTCTTCTTGTTCTTCTTGTAATAATAATAATAATAATGATGATAATGATAATAATAATAATAATAATATAATAATAATAATAATAATAATAATAATAATAATAATAATAATAATAATAATAATAATAATAATAATGATGATGATACATGGAATTTGTACAGCGCTATATCTTGAAAAACAAATCAAAGCGCTTGCATTTGACCTATACAACAAACAAGCAATCAATAACAATTTACAGTTTCAGAAAATTTGAATGTATACACACACGCTCCCGCCCGCCACACACACACACACACACACACACACACACACACACACACACACACACACACACACACACACAACAAACACACACACACACACGCACGCACGCACGCACGCACGCACGCGCGCGCTCACACACACACCTATAAAGGTTATACACTTTGGCAGGTAGATGTTGAAGGCAGGGACAGGTAAGAGATGGAAACAGGGGAAAATCTTAGGTTTGAAATAAGTGTGTCTTGAGGTTGGATTTAAAAGTGTCATAAGTAGGCTTTTGCCGGAGGGAGAGAGGAAGGTCGTTCCAGATCGATGGACCAGAAACAGAGAAAGAGCGACGGCCAACGGTAGATAGGTTGAATCTGGGTATTCTTAAGGACAAAGTATCTGCCGACGAGCGGAGGGAGCGAGAAGGTGTGTACAAGTGAAGACATTCACAGAGGTAGGAGGAGGGTGCAGTTTGTGGAGACATTTGTAACGAGGGTATTGATCTTGTAGTCTACTCTCTGTTTCTTGTTGTTGTTGTGTTGTTGTTGTTGTTGTTGTTGTTCTTCTTCTTCTTCTTCTTTTCTTTCTTTTCTCTTCTTCTTTGCAATTTTTCCTCTTCTTTTTTTTCTTCCCTTGCTATAATTTTATTATTTTCAAGAAAAAAAAGTAGTAGTACCAGGTTGCCCAAAACACAGAGATAGCGTAACCTTCTTTTCCTGTTTGCCTTTACATTTGTTTCCTCTCAGAGTGCCTTTTATCTTACAGAATTTTGCAAGGTACACCTCTGTTGTTGCCGTGGGTTCTTTTACATAGACTGAGTGCCTGTTACTCAGGGAGCTTAGTTTATCATCTCATCCAAAAAGACTGCTTGATCAGTTTATGTACAGTATGCTTATACAGTTACAGATTTTTCTTAATCAATTTTATCTTTAAAAAATCTTTTCCCTTCCTGTATTCTTGATGCTTCTCCTTCTTTTGATATACCATCTGAGCACAAACAAACAAGAGAAGTAGTGTAAACAGGACTTGAAACAGTTTTGCCCTGAAAGACAAATGGCAGGTAACCTTGTGGCCTTGACTTTACTAGTTCTTTCAGCTAACATATCTCAACTGATCATTCTCAGAAATGGCAACCTCTTATAAAAAAAAAACAAAAAACAAAAACACGTCAACAAGGGCTAAAAAAAAGCAGAAGAGACCAAATCTTCTAGTTTATTTACTGCAGGACTCATCCACTTAAGTTAACTGGCAGGGTCTTTTTATATGTCAGATTACAGACTACAGCACAAGAAAACCCCAAAGAAGCACAGACAAATCACTCTACTGTAAGTGTTGGAGGAGAAATATGGTTCTACACAGAGCGTGTCAGAGAGAGATGTGATGTGTCCGATTATGAAGGAGTGCTTTCCCTTGTTGAGACTGCAGAGCTGTGTGTTTTTGTTATTGTCTGGAGGTCAAAAATAAATCTGTGGTGGAGACTAAGAGTGACTTTAGCTGAATGTTATAGTGTGTGTGTGTGTGTGTGTGTGTGTGTGTGTGTGTGTGTGTGTGTGGTGTGTGTGTGTGTGTGTGTGTGTGTGTGTGTGTGTATGTGTGTGTGTGTGTGTGTGTGTGTGTGTGTGTGTGTTGTGTGTGTGTGAAAACTTATAATTATTTGGTGTTCTAAATTAATACCTTGTCGGGAGTTTAAGAGTGCTAGTATGTTACTTAAAGGGGAAGGAATAGTTCAGTGGTCAGAGCACTTGCCTTCTCCAAGCTAAGGTTAAGCAGCATTGAGCGTGGTGACCAAATGGACAGGTGACCCTTTGTGTGCCTTGGTTTCAGTGCAGTCTCCAGTTCACCCAAATGTAAATGGGTACCTGCCCTCTTTAGGGTCAGGGAAAGTAAAACAGCGAGGGAGAGGAAATGGGCGCCGCCCTCAATATGCTGGTCCCTAGAGAAGCTGAGGTCTCTGATATGTATATCTTGCTTCCCAACGACCCGCATAGGTTATGGGAACACCTTCACCTTTTATCTCAGTATGTTAAAAAGCTAAGAGAAGTGCTGGTTTTTATGTCTTTGCAGTAAGTGCCATTGTCAGAAAAGTAGGCCAGATACCACTGACGTATGACTGACAACCATTCCCAGCAGAGACCAACTTGCCCGATACATACTGCAGGATTTTCTCCGTGTGCAATTTCCTCAAAGCTAGACTGGGAGTGGTGGTGGAAAGAAGAAGAAAAATAGAGATTTTTTTATCTTCCTTTTACTCCTACTTTTTCCCCTTTTTCTTTTCTTCCTCTGTCCATGTCACTCATCTCGCTAATGCACCATGACAGAAAACGTTGAAGGGGAAGATGGTCAGTATGAATTGCTACACACAAGAGCCAGTGAAGAAATGAATATTGTCAGGGGATGGAGAAAGCCTTTTCTGCTTCCCTGGCTGCAAGTCTCTGTCACTGTAGCTCTCCTTGCAGTGTTCTGTCAGATCGCAGTCTGTGCTTCAGTCAATGTAAAGGGTTCCTTGATTTAATTGTGCCTGAAAGATAGCTCTTATGTGAATAAGGTGTTGTTCCGATCAAGGTGTTTGAAGCCTCCTTGTATGGGCTTTTTATATGTGCTCTGAGCTGAACACTGGAAAAAATTTTTTTAATGCAGATTAGATTCGTCCTGTAATGACTTTTTTGCGTGTTATGACAGCATTTTGATATTTTTTTAAAAAATAGGAATATTTATTTAGACAGAATTATATACATTGTATACAATGTAATGTCAAGCTTTATTCATTTCTTTATGTATTCATTTATTTATTATTTTATGTCAAGGATAATGGAATAAGCACTCATGTCCTTTTTTACATCCAGTTCCCGTGTGTATGCAGTTTTGTAAATCTTGTCATCGGTTTAACGCAGGACAGCTAACTCAGTATCCAAAATGTGTAGATTTCAATCAGCATATCTAAGACACATAGCATAGTCTTAGAACACCAAGACACACAGAATAACCACCCTGCCTAGGAATTCGTGGGATGTGCTTCCCCAGACATGCCTTCCTGCGAGTGAGGAAGTAGTAACAAGCAAGATCTTTTAGTGATGGAGATTAATACTGGGGGGAGAAGGAGTCACTCTGTCCATTCTGTTACTGTTTGTAATGTGTCATTTTCTTTTTTGCACATTTCAGTGCAATCATCAGCATCAGCAGTTCCTGGACCAAGAGGGTCATCAGGGCACACGCAGAGCGCGTGGGTCGGACTGTTCGTGGGGACGGGATAGCCTAGTGGTCAGAACATTGCGCTCGCACTTTGACGACCCGGGTTCGATTCCCATTCGAGGGATTTTTCCCCTGGAGTTAACATTAGTGCTGACTCCACTCTCCCCAAAAAGTCCTTCGGATGAGACCACAAACCCAGGCCCCGTGTGCGGACGCACGCATAACAACTTGCGCACACGTTAAAACCTATTCCGCTTTTTGTAAGAGTAGGCCATTTTGTGCCGAGGTGAATAGATGACAAGATTTACAAAACTGTATACACACGGGGACTCGAAGTAAAAAAGCACACGAGTTCTTATTCCCTTATCCTCGATATTAAATAATAAAATAAATAAGTAAAATTAATAAATAAGTGAATAAATAATAAATAGAATTGAATAGGTCGACATTTTTCTCCAGGCTGGTCAGTCTTCAGCCTCTCACAGCAACAGCGCCATGTCAAGGTGGTCCAGTCTTTGATGTTCTGCATCATCCACTTCTTCATCTGCCTGCCCCTGCCTCTTTCCCCCTCAAGGTTCCCCATAGACACACAATTCAGAACATTACAGCCATGAATATAAAGAACTGAACATGACTTTGTTGTTCCATAGTTTATTCTGGTTTGATTTTTTTTTTAATTCTTTTATATCGAGATAATGGAATAAGCACTCTTGTGCATTTTTTCATCCAGTCCCCGTGTGTATGCAGTTTTTGTAAATGTCATCTGTTCCACTGGCACACGATGGCCTACTCTTACGAAAGGCGGAACAGGATTTAACGTGTGCGCAAGGTGTTCTGCGTGCGTTCGCACAGGGCTTCGGTTTACAGTCTCATCCGAAGGACTCTTGGGGAGAGTGGAGTCAGCACTGATGTTAACTCCAGAGAAAAATCTGGCACACAGTACGTGCTTCTCAGTTTTTTGTTTCAAAATGTCGTGCTAATTTATATAAATGCACTGTATTTCCACATGCAAGGACACTTCAAGAACAAGGAAATGGCTAACTACAAGATTCAGTGCTATATAAATCTTATTTATTATTATTATTATTATTATTATTATTATTATTATTATTATTATTATTATCATCATCATCATCATCATCATCATCTACATCATCATCATCATCATCATCATCATCATCATTATTATTATTATTATTATTATTATTATTATTATTATTATCATCATCATCATCATCATCATCATCATCATCATCATCATCATCATCATCATCATTATTATCATTATCATTATTATTATTGTTGTTGTTGTTGTTAATATTGTTGTTGTTGTTGTTGTTAACTGACATTCGTCAGCATACGACATTGAATTCAGTTGGAATGTTAAGGTGAACTCATCATAGACTACCTTAGACCTGCACATTATTCTACCTGATGGTATTGTCCTTTTTCTGCTTCTTTCTTTTCGCACTTAAACACAAAGAATCAAAAGAAGACTTTCAATAAAGCCTGGATTTTCTTCTCATGTCGTTTTTTAATGTCTTTCTTTCCTTGTCTTGATTCTTTCCTCTTCTTTCTTTCCATGTCCCCCACTAACTCAATTTCATTAATGTCCCACAACTACAATGTCTGAGCAGAAAGCAACAAACCCCCCCCCACACACAAGAACAAGAGAAAGAAATGGCCAGAGGATGGAAAAGCCCCTCGGCTCATTTGCCACACGTCTCGCCCACTTAATCTCCCCGGCACTTTTCCCCCAGATTACAGACCACGGCCCATGCGCGGCAAAAAGAGTGCAGAGATATCGCTCCGCCTAACCGCCTGACACGATGTAGTTCTGGCTAAGACGTGACCGGAAGCGGTGAAGTGGTCACGAACTAGCAATCTCATTGGTTGAGATTTGTAGGGGGTTTTAAGAGCTGTTGTTGTGTATTTGGTTTTTTGTGGCTGCTTGTCTATACTAAGCCCTGCTTTAAAATGTAGTTCAGTATGTTAAAAGTATGTCAATGTGTTAAAATCATTATACGTACCGATTATTTGAGCTGTACAATTTGCGTAATGTAGGCATTGGAATGCACCTCTATCACTACCATAACAAACTCTAATATTCACGTATCGAACAATGAACACATTGACTGATGCATCATCAAGACATTAATCTCATCATTATTAACGATCAAACAAAAACAAGTATCTGATTTTGTGGGTTTGGTTTATTCTGCTACTCATGGCGACCTAAATTTCTGTTTTGCATGTACTTTTATGCCTGTAATAAGTTGGTGTCAAAGTCTGCAAAATCAGAGGCTAATGAAATCTAATGGCAGATGATATCTTTAGGGACTTTGGTATGCGTGAGTGCGTGCGTGCGTGCGTGCGTTCGTTTGTGCGGGCATGCACACACGTGTATGTGTGTCTGCCTATCCGACTGTTTGTCTGTCTGTCAGTCTTTCTTTTTCTTCCTCTGTTTGTTCTTTTTCTAATTCCTCCATTTTATGCCCCCCCCCCCCCTCCTCTCTCTCTCTCTCTCTCTCTCTCTCTCTCTCTCTCTCTCTCTCTCCTCTCTCTCTCTCTCTCTCTCTCTCTCTCTCTCTATCTACCTATCTATATATATATATATATATATATATATATATATATATATATATATATATATATATATATATATATATATATATATATCTGTCTCTATCCACCTCTCTCTCTCTGTGTCCATCTCTCTCACTATCTCTCCCTCTTTCTCTCTCTCTCCCTCTCTCTCTCTCTCTCCTCCTCTCCTCTCTCTCTCTCCTCTCTTCCCTCTCTTCTTTCTATCTCTCTCTCTCCTCTCTCTCTCCTCCTCTCTTCTCTCTTCCTCTCCTTCCACCTCTCTCCATCTCCACCTTCTCTCTCATTTCCTTTCAGCTAACTCATCCCATTAATGCTCCATGACTGAAACGTTTGAGAGGAAATTGATCACTAAAACCCACACAAGGCAGAAGAAGAAGAAGAACAAGGAGAGAGAGAGAGAGAGAGAGAGAGAGAGAGAGAGAGAGAGAGAGAGAGAGAGAGAGAGAGAGAGAGAGAGAGAGAGAGAGAGAGAGAGAGAGAGAGAGATGAGGATGATCTTCTGCCTCATTGGCCCCTTGCCTGGCTCCACCTCATGTCTCTGGCACTTTTCCGCAAAATTACAGACCAGGCTACTACAGCCCAAAGCTGTGAACAGGCTAGACGGAGAAATCTCTCCGCCTTAGTAAAGCAACACGATGTAGTTCCTCCCAAAACGTGATAGGAAGTGGCGAAGGAAATGTCGAAATTAACTCAGATTTGGGAATGATGCCAGCAGCACTTTTATATTTTTGTTTTTGGTTTTGTTATAGTTTTGATTTTCGAGTGGATAAGTTGGGTTTTTTTTATAATTTTGTTGGGCCTGAATGTGTTTAAGGGGGGTAATAACTGCTGAGAAATGTCTTCGTGGAACGTAATTCATGAGTGTTGTTTAGTTGGTGGTTTGGTTTTTTTTTTTTTAGTTTGCTTCCTTTTTCAGTTTGTTTATTTCTACGCATTTGTATTTATTTTTGCTAGACACTTACTTGATATATATCTATGGAAATGAAAACTAGGAACCAAATCAATGCAAAAATTAGATGGGCTTCAACAGTTATTTACATTGTGAGTATATCTACGTCCCAGCAGAGCTATTCCGTTTCAGAGGGTGTGGAATTCAATTAATTCAATTTGACTTTATTTCGAGGATAATGAATCAACGTTAATGTTTTGGAGGTGGGGTACATCCAGTCCCAATCCTTATCAGGGAGGCCTAGAGATGACGGTCT
>CM060340.1:2133064-2135564 GCA_030674155.1 Stramonita haemastoma | reverse complement strand
GTTATGCGCTCCCTGTGTACTTCCGACCCTGGAGGATGTGACCCAGCGAATCTTGGTATGGCTGTGGCTGGGAAATTGAAATCAACTGTGTGGAAACGGAAACGTCACAGGAGATGAGGTAGCAAAACAAAAAGAGAGACAGGTAGACATACTTAGAGACAGACAGTCCGAGAGAGAGAGAGAGAGAGAGAGAGAGAGAGAGAGAGAGAAGAGAGAGAGAGAGAGAGAGACGAGAACAGACAGACAGACAGACAGACAGACAGACAGACAGACAGACAGACAGACAGACAGACAGATACAGAAAACAGAAAAAAATATAGAAACAGAAAGAGATACAAATTTGGAAAAAGGGGGCAATGCAATCAACGGGCAAACACATATCTACAAATAGACGGACAGACAGTCAAACAAACAAACAAACAAACACACTAACAGACAGCCAAACAGACTGTAAACAGCCAAACAGATAAACAGACAACCAACCAACCAACCAAAAAAAAAACAGACACTAGACAAAAAAGAGGCAAAAAGCAGAAAGACAACTGGACTGCAGAACGATGAGAAAGGATGAGCAGGGAGATGCACGCTGCCTCCTGGCCAAATGTTTAGAGTCTTGATGATTTATTAAGTACCCACGATGCTGACCCCTCAATATTTCCTCCACGTCAGCTATCAAACGGAATGATTGAACGGTCGTTGTCATCAATCCCCCATCAGCCACTGATGAGTAATGGGAAGCAGAGGAGTGCACATTCCTGATAATCATATATGGGGGGACAAGATAGTCTAGTGGTCAGAACATTACGCACGCAATTTGACGACCCGAGTTCGATTCCCGTTCGAGGGGACTTTTCCCCTGGATTTAACATAAGTGCTGACTCCACTCTCCCCAAAAGTCTTTCGGATAAAACCTTAAACCGAGGCCCCGTGTGCGAACGCAGGCAGACCATCTTGCACACACGTTAAATCCTGTTCCGCTTTTCGTAAGAGTAGGCTATTGTGTGCGGGTTGGAACAGATGACAAGATTTACAAAAAAGCATACACACGGGGACTGGATGAAAAAAATTACATGAGTGCTCATTCCATTATCCTCGATATAAAAGAATAAAATAAAATTAATAAGTAAAAGAAATGAAATTATACATGGCTGCACAAGACTACAGACATGGGAAGCGGGGGGGGGGGGGGGGGGGGGGGAGGGGGGGGGGCTACTGTACGGTGTTGTCTGAAAGGACAAGTTGAACGAATCTTATTGAATTTTCTTTTTTTTGGGGGGGAGGGGGTTGAAGAAAAACAAACATGGACATTAGTTTTATTTTAAACATTCAAAAGAAAACTTACAATTAGTTTAAGATTTCATGGCTGAAAATAAATTGTGTTTTTGTGGAGTTTTGGGTTTATTTTGTGTTATGCTTGGGGGGGGGGGGGTTGTTGTTTTTCTTTGGGGGGGGACTGTACCGGAGCCAAGGCGTGCAAACGGTCACCCATCCACTTGGTAACCATGCCCGATGCTGCTTAACATTAGTTTGGGGACAGCGAGTGCTCTGAGCTATCCTGTCCCTAACGGGGAGTACTCAACAGGAACTCAATGAGTCATGAGAGCCAGCCGTTCACTCCGGTGCACTTACAACAGAAAAAAAATTCCTCGAAGAAGAGAGACTGACAAACGATATAAAAGAAAGGAAGGAAGAAAGAAAGACAAAAAAAGAACGAGCAATAAAGACCCATCCAATCCAATCATGTTTATAGCCCCGCCGACCACACAGGCCATATCGGAGCTGTCACCTCGTCACGTTTTAAAACTTATATCAAAATTGTGCAACTGTGTACACATTAAAACAGGGTACAAAACCAACCTTACTGTCTTTGCAGCAATAAAGACAGAATAAATGAAAGAAGAAAAGGACACAGACAGACCTAAAAAAATGCAAAGAAGGAAAAAAGAAAGAAGAACCAATTAAGAAAGAAAGAAGAAAAAAGAAAGGAGCAAATGAAAAAAGAAAGAAAGAAAGAAAGAAAGGAAGGAAGGAAGGAAGGCAGGAAGGAAGGAAGGCAGGAAGGAAGGAAGGTAGGAAGGAAGGAAGGAAGAAAAAAGACAAATAAATTGTGATACGAAGAATAAAATACAACGAAAAAGATAAAAAAAAGACTAAGTGTTGCAGTGAATAAGGGAAAAAATAAAGAAAAAAAACTAAATCTAAGATGGAATGAATTAAAGAAAGAATGAAAGAAAAAAGAAAGAAAGAAAGAAAGAAAAAAGACAAGAAAGAAAGAAAGAAAAAGACAGACAGACGAGAAAGACAGAGAGAAAGACAGAAAGAAGAAGAAAGAAAGAAAGAAAGAAAGAAAGAAAGAAAGAAAGAAAGAAAGAAAGAAAGAAAGAAAGAAAGAAAGAAAAGGAGAAAAAAAGAAAGAAAAGAAAGAAGAGAGAAAAAAAGGAAGAAAAAAGAAAGAAGAGAGGAGAAAGAAAGAAGAAAAAAAGAAAGAAAGAGAAAGAAA
>CM060340.1:2128064-2130564 GCA_030674155.1 Stramonita haemastoma | reverse complement strand
GACCTCTGAGCTATCCCACCCCCCAAAAAACAACAAATTGACAAGAAAAGAGCTACACCATTTATTCTTTTTTTCTTCTTTTTTCATAGCAAGGATAATGGAATAAGCACTCATATGCTTTTTTACGTCCAGTCTCCGTGTGTGTGCAGTTTTGTAAATGTCATTTGTACCCACCGGCACACAATGGCCTTCTCTTACAAAAAGCGGAACAGGATTTAGCGTGTGCGTAAGATGTTCTATTCACCATCACAGAGCATTCCACTTATCTATACACTCATGTTCCCGATCTCTTAGATTGATGAGAGTACTTGAAATGCTGGCCAAGAGAGTGACCTTTTCCTTGTTGAGAGAGTGACCTCCCTCGTCGATCCTGTCTTCCCTCCCCTGATTGGATGGACAGGAAGTGAGGTGAAGAGTGGTGTGGAGTTTTTTGCTGTCAGTGTGACTGGCCAAAACTTGGCTGAGGGTCAGAATGACAACAACACTTGTTGAACTGAGGGATATATATATATATATATATATATATATATAGAGAGAGAGAGAGAGAGAGAGAGAGAGAGAGAGAGAGAGGGGAGAGAGAGAGAGAGAGAGAGAGAGAGAGAGAGAGAGAGAGAGACAAACGGAATGACAGACAGGCAGACAGACAGACAGACAGACAGACAGACAGACAGACAGACACACACACACACACACACACACACACACACACACACCACACACACACACACACACACACACACACACACACACACACACACACACACACACACACACACACGGGGGGGGGGTTCCCTGGAGTTAACATCAGTGCTGACTACTCTCTTCAAAAGTCTTTCGGATGAGACTATTAGCTGAGGCCCCGTGTGCGAACGCACGCAGAACATTTTGTGCACACGTTAAATCCTGTTCCGCTTTTTGTAAGAGTAGGCCATCGTGTGCCGGTGGGAACAGATGACAATATTTACACAACTGCATACACACGGGGACTGGGTGAAAAAATTACATGAGTGCTTATCCCATTATCCTCTGTATAAAAGAATAAAATCAAAACAAAAAAAACCAACACACAAACACATACAATGATGCAGAGGTACTGCTGAATATAAACTGTTTAGTCCTGATGATGTATCAACTCCTCAGGTTTTTGGTGTGTCTGACAGGTCTGGAGGAAGTGTTCCACTGTCATGGGAGAAGTGCCACAGGGGCTCATCACAGAATCTCCAACCTGAAAATTGGTAAATAATATTATATGGAATTCATATAGAGCTTTGTCTTGCAAAAAAAAAAAATCAAAGCGCTTACATTCAACCTATTCTTACGCATCCAACATAAACGTGTGGTGTCTGAGTCTGCAGTGTCCAGTCCTCAGTCTGGCAGTGGTCATTTGGACATCTCTGGGTAGGAGGTAGCAGTTATAAAAATAGTGCCTTCAAGGACTCTGAAGTATGTAGTATAATGAACAAAGCTAATTTATTTCTTACTCAATGTACCATCTGGACATGAAATTTTGACTTGACTTGACTGTAGTGCAATACTCGTGTTTACTGTCCAAAACATCTGGACAATCGAGAAGCAGATGCTTGATGTCTGTTTCTATATCAAAAGTTATACGTCAAGATGTTCTTCAACCTTTGAAAAAAATTAATACTGGTAATGCAGTTGTGGTTTACAACTATGTCCAAACTACCATGCCGTCAGCCTGATGAGTCATCCAATCAACGTCATGCTAAGAATCTTTAGGAATAGACTGAAGCCGAAGAAAAGAAGGAAAGAAAGAAAGAGAAGGAACGAAAGAAGGAACGAAAGAAAAAGAAAGAAAGAAAGAAAGAAATAAAGAAAGAAAGAAAGAAAGAAAGAAAGAAAGAAAAAGAAATGGGAAAGAGGAGAAAGAAAGAAACAAGAAAGAAAGAAAGAAAAGAAAAAAGAAGAGTAGTAAAGAAAGAAAGAAAGAAAGAAAGAAAAGAAAAGAAAGACAGACAGAAAGACAGAAGGAAAAAGAAAACCCCCATCACTGCGCCCCTTTATCCAGTTTCCCCATCGCTCTGATCAATGGAAGCATTGGAGATGCTGGCCCAGAGAGTGATCTTTCCATGTTACGAGGGTGACCTCCCTTATCGATCTTGTCCTCTCTCCCCTGAGTGGAGAAGATTTGAAGAGTAACTTGGGCCTTCTGCCGTTTGCTGATGTCATCGCTGACATCATCGTCATCGCCTTTGTCACTGTCCTTGTCGTTGTCGTCATTATTACCCTCGTTATCCACATCGTTGCTGTCGTCAGCATCATCATCGTTGTCGGTCATCATTCTCGTTGTAGTTGTTGTCGCCATAATTTTAATCACGTTACTGTCATCATGATCATTATCATCATCATGATCATCATGATCATCATCATGATCAGCATCATCATCATCATCATCATCATGATGATCATGATGATCATGATGATCATGATGATCATGATGATCATGATGACAGTAACGTGATTAAAATTATAGCGACAA
>CM060340.1:2108064-2125564 GCA_030674155.1 Stramonita haemastoma | reverse complement strand
GTTATAACACTGTCACCAGCTAACTTAAAGAGCAGACCTACTTCCAGTGCCTTGCTTCCCCTCCTGCATAAATCATGCTGAAAATGAAATATGCACGTTAAAGATCCTGTAATTCAGACAACCAAATGTTGGGTTACGGAACGCAAACATACCCGGCATGCATCCTTTGTCTGGAGAGGAATGGACTCTGCCAGATTTCAACATGCCTGAAAGACACAAGCCTGAAACAAACAAATAGCCCAAAACAAAAAGGTAAAGGTAAAAGTGCCCCATAACCTATGTGGTCGTAGGGGAGCGAGGCGTCAGAGACCTCAGCTTCTCTAGGAGCCAGTATTTTGAGGACGGCTCTCATCTCCCCTCCCTTGCTGCTTTACCTTCCCAGACCCTAAAGAAGGCAGGTACCAATTTACAGCTGGGTGAACTGGGGGATTGTACTGAAGCCAAGATGCGCAAACGGTCACCCATCCATTTAGTAACCACGCTCAATGCTGCTTGACCATGGCTTGGGGAAAGCGAGTGCCATGACCATTGAGTTATGCCATCCCCTCAATCCTAACATGCTAAAAACTTTGCAAAATAGTATCCCTGTTCTAATTTGTTTCAAGCCGCCGCTGTAGCCTAGTGGTTAGGGCGTTGGACTCGTAATCTAAAGGTTGCGGGTTCGATCCCAGCTGTCGGCTATGGCGTTGTGCCCTTGGAAAAGGCACTTTACGGCTATTTTCTTGCCCCACCCAGGTGTAAAAGGGGTACCAACCTTGTGTTGGGGGTTAACCCTGCGATAGACTGGCGTCCTTTCCAGGGGGGAGTCTATGACTCTCAGTCGCTTAACGCCACAGAAACCGGGATAAGTACCGGCCTGATGAGTCTTAGGCTCGGGACAGACTTTAACTAATTTGTTTCAATTCTCAGCACAGGATGAAACAGCCTTCATGTTGCCTCTGGATTGACCGCTGGTTTGTGGTAGACAATGTGACGTAGCTCTGAAGCTTTTGCTGTATGCTGTCGGAGATATATCGGAGAATAATTACTGATAACTTTTTCACATCATATTGTAGTTTCCATGTCTTATTTTTCTGATCATGTGCCCCTGGTTTGAATTAAATCAAAGTTATATGTCTTTGATTTCGGTAAAATAGTGACCGTTCTTGTTTTTATGTGCTTACTTGTTTGATCTTTTTAAACAAAATGTTAAGAGCATGGCTGTTTGGGAGTTTTGTGGTTATTTCTTTGCTTTGGGGCTTTGTTCGGGCTTTTTAGTTGAGGTGCATTTTTTGTTTTTTTGTTTGTTTTGTTTTTTAGATTTGTGAGATTCTCTTAAGTATAAAGAATTGCAAAATAAAAAAATGGGATGAGCAAAGTAAGACATGGAAATGACAATATGATGTGAAAAGGTTATCATGATTATCTTCCGGCATAACATTTGCTATAAGTTCACGCACACACACACAACACACACACACACACACACACACACACACACACACACACACACACACACACACACACACACACACCCACCATACAACACAAAGACAGAAACAGACAAACAACAGACAGACAGACAAATAGACAGACAGCATGACATTCGGATATTTCACATTTTCGCTCTGGCTCTTTCCTTCTAGCCAGAAAAGTTTCTTCTTCTTTTCTTCCTTTTCTTTTCTTTGGTTTCCTCCTCTGACCGTCCCAGACTACGATCGACTCCTGTACCCTCCCATCCCACCCCCATCCCTACCCCTTATTCTCCCCACCCCCCACCCCACCCCTACCCCCCCTCCCTCTCCTCTCGTCCTCTTCGGCAGTGTGATTGGGTTAGCCTAAAACCACCTCACTTCATCACTGCCCATATACCACCACCACCACCACCACCACACCACCACCACCACCACCACCACCCCCACCACACACCACCACCACCACCACCATCCACTGTCCACCTCCATCCCTCCTCCTCTTAACCCCCATCCACTTTCCATCTCCCCCCCCCCCCCCCACACACACACACACACACACTCACTGCTTGCTTCTTTTCCCTTGCTTTTGCCTGTTTTCTTGCTCTGGGAGGCTTTCATGCCTGTAGTTGAGTTTTGGAAGAAGCCACTGAACTGCCTTGAATGTGATGTTGTTAGAAGACTGAGAGAATTTTTGCAAAATATCTCTATTGCTGTTTTTTTTTTCTTTTGTTTCTTTTGTTTAGAAAAAAACAATGTTTTCAAGTTTGGTTTGGCACTAGTTTAGGATTATGTTGATTTGTTATTTAAGTTTCATAAAACTGGAAAGTTGTTGTTGTTTTTTTTACGTAAGTTGCTTGAATCTAGTGGGAAATGAAAAATGTTAATCGTTTATTATTGCAATAGTTATTTCTATATGCATACATATATACAGATATATGTACATGTACTGCGCACTTACGCCTGTGCGCACGCACCACACACACACACACACACCACCACAACACACACAACACACACACGCGGCGCGCACGCGACACACACACACACACACACCACACATTTACCCCCCCCCACACACACACACACACACACACACAACGGAGGACAAATTTTCACAAAACTGCTCTTGCACCGCATCATCACCCTCCTTATTTTTTCAAAAAAGAAAAGAAAAAAAAGGGGAAAAAAAAACCAAACCCAAACTTCCTATTCTGCCGTCCCAGGCCCAAAGTCCAGGCCGGCCTGTCCACTTCTTCCATCGTTCCTCTGCCAGTTATTGGGTTTGACCACACTCTCACTTCATCACACCCCATACACCCCCCCCACCCCACCACCCCCATCATCCCCACACCACCACTACCATCACCTTGTCCCCCCTCTCCTCTAGCTTTCACTCTTTCCCCCCACCCTCCCTTTCCTGTCGTCCTGAGTCCCAACCGGCTATCTCCTTCTACATCCAATATCGCTACACGGTGTCTTGTCCTCTGAATGTTCCACCTCGTTCTCTGTCTTGTCTGTCTGTTTGTTTGTTTGTTTGTCTGTCTGTCTGTTTGTGTCTGCTCGCTACTTATCTTTTTATCTGTGTCTGTATAAATTATTTGTCTATCTGTCTCAGTCTCTGTCTGTCTGTCTGTCTACGTACTCTATCTATCTATTATCTATCTATCTATCTATCTATCTATCTATCTATCTATCTATCTATCTATCTATCTATCTATCTATCTCATCATCATCATTCATCCATCCATTCCATCCATCCATCATCCATCTCCATCCATCTCTCTTCTCTCCTCTCTCTCTCCTCTCTCTCTCTCTCTCTCTCTCTCTCTCTCTCTCTCTCTCTCTCTGTCTTCTGCTGTCTGTCTGTTTCTGTCTCTTCTGTCTTGTCTGTCTGTCTATGTGTATTGGCCTTAGTCTTTCTTCCTATCAGAACATTTATACTGAATTTTAAAGAGTCATCTCTGGAACATAATCATCCAAATGAATATTCTTATCATAAAAAGAAACATCGGCAATGTTGCAAAAGAAATATACCACACAGATTTTTTTTTTAATCTAACTTATCAGTTCTCTTTGTCAGATAGTTTGTCGAATGTTCTTCTGTCCTTCTGCCTGTCTGTCTGTCTGTCTATTTTTTTATCTTTCTGTTAGTCTGTTACATTCACTGTCTGTAGAAATGATAAAAAGGACAACATGAGCTAGTTGAACTGAAAAAAACAAACAAACAAAAAATCACGAAACCTTTCAGAAGCTTCAATATATTTGAATTTTTAAAATCCAACAACAACAAGAAACGCAAAACTCCTTAACAAATAAATAAAAAAAAGATTGTACATATAATGCATTATATGTTGGGTATTGAACACATTACAAAACCTTTTCTTCTTTCTCTCAGTCTTTTTTTCGGCTTTCCTTTCCTAGAGGGGGTCAAATTTGACCCAGGGTGAAGAAAGATGAACGTGTTTAGTGATGAGAGGATGAAGGGAAAAGAAGGGGAGGGGTGATGTGGTGGGGAGGGAGGGTGGTAAGGGAGGAGGGGGTGAGCGAGGGGAGGGGAGGGGAGGAGGGGGGAGGGGGGGGGGGCAGGAGAAAGGCGTTGTGAAAGATCAGGCCTCATAAAACAAGACGATTTGCAGCCCCGAGATGGGACGCTTGGCAGCACTTTAGGGGATAGGGAGAGATCAAGATTGGGCTGGGGAGGGGAGAGAGAGAGAGGGGGGGGGGGGGAGGGAAGCGTGGTTCTTTTGCCCTGCCCTGCCCTGCCGCCTGTCTTTGGGTCTGTCTTTGGTTCTGTCTGTCTGTCTGTCTGTCTGTCTGTGCTTCTAATTTTGTGTGACTGTTCTTTTCTAGTCTGTTTTTTTCTGTCTTGCTTTTGTTGTCTGTCTGTTTTCTTTCTGTTGTGTTTCTGTCTGTCTGTGTGTTTGTCTCTGTGTTTCTGTGTGTGTTGTGTGTGTTGTTGTGTGTGTCTGTTGTGTGTGTGTGTGTTTGTCTGTTGTCTGTCTGTCTGTCTGTCTGTCTGTCTGTGTGTTTGTCTGTCTGCTTGTCTTTTTGTGTGTCTGTCTGTCTTTCATTTTCTTTCTGTGCTTTTGTTGTTTTTCTGTCTGTGCTTTTGTGTTTTGTTTTTGTTTTACTTTCTGGTTTCTTTCTTTCTGGTTTCTGTCTTCTTTCTCTGTCTGTGCTTTTTCTTTCTGTCTGTCTGTGTTTTTGTCTGTCTTTCTTTCTGTCTGTGCTTTTTCTGTTTTCTTTCTGTCTGTGCTTTTTGTCTTTCTTTCTGTCTGTGCTTTTTCTGTCTTTCTTTCTGTCTGTGCTTTTTCTTTTTTCTTTCTGTCTGTGCTTTTTCTGTCTTTCTTTCTGTCTGTGTTTCTGCTTATCTGTCTTTCTCTACTGTATGTTCCTAGTCTGTCTGTCCCTTTGCATTTCTTGTCTTTCTGTCTGTTGTTCTGTCTCTCTTGTCTGTCTATATATCGTCTGTCCCCGTGTGTGTTCTTTAGGTGGGTTTATTGTTGTTGTTGTTGTTGGTGTGTTTTTTTTAACTGTTTTTGCGTCTCTATATCTGTAGCTGTGTCTTAGTGCTTGTATGTCTGTGCGCTTGTGTTTGTTTGTCTGCCTGTCTGTTTATCAGTCTGACTTTCTTTGTCTCTTGTATGTTTGACTGTCAATCTCTCTGTCCATGTATGCCTATATTTGTGTCTTTGTTTGTCTGTCTGTCTGTCTGTCTGTCTGTCTGTTTGTCTGTCTGTCTGTCTGTCTTCAGGTTCAGCTTTCTCTAGCTCTCAGTCTGTGTCTCTGCGTGTCCGTATGTGCCTGTCTGTCTCTCTGTCTGCCTATTTGGTTTTTTTTTTCTTTCTAATCGTCTGTCTGTCTGTTTCTTTCAGGTCTCTGTTGAATAGCGTCTTTCTTAATCTGTTCCTAAATACTTGTGCTCCCCCCCCCCCCCCTCTTCGTCTATGTGTTTGTTTGTGCTCCTTAGTACCGCCCTCTCTTGTATTTTACTCTCTCTCTCTGTCTGTCTCTGTCTTGTTGTCTTCTGTCTGTCTGTCTCTGTCTCTGTCTCTGTCTCTGTCTCTCATCTGTCTCTGTCTGTGTCTGCTGTCGTTGTCTGTCTGTCTTCTGTTTCTTCTGTTTCTGTCTTTCTGTCTGTCTGTCTGTCTGTCTGTCTGTCTGTCTGTCTTCTTCTGTCTTTCTATTCTTCTCTCTACTCTTTCTTTCTCTTCCTCTTCTCCCCCCCCTCTCTCTCTCTCTCTCTCTCTCTCTCTCTCTCGTCTCTCTCTCTCTTCTCTCCCTCTCTCTCCCTCTCTGCCTCTCTCAAGCATCCTCTCACATGTTTTCTAACTCTCTCTCTCTCACACCTCTACCCCACGCTCTCACCATCAACATCCACCACAAACCGTTCACCATCCATCCCTTATCACACTTGTTACACCAGCATCACACCACAACATCCCATCACCACCGTCACACTCACCATCACCTAACATCATACCACCACACACCAGACCACTCGACACAATCAGTACACCATAATGATCTGTACTCCCGTCTCTCTGCTCTCTGTCATTTGTGCGACGTATGTCTGTTCTCTGTCTCTCTGTCTTCTGTCTCTTCTCTTCTCTGTCTGTCTGTCTCTTCTTGTCTCTCTGTCTGTCTCTGTCTCTCTCTTCTCCTCTTCTCTCTTTCTTTCTTCTTTCTCTCTGTCTGTCTGTCTGTCTTCTCTCTTCTTCTGTGTCTCTCTCTGCTGTCTCTCTCTCTCTTCTTCTCTCTCGTCTCTCTGTCTGTCTGTCTCCTCTCTCTCTCTCTCTCTCTCTCTCTCTCTCTCTCTCTCTCTCTCTCTCTCTCTCTCTCTCTCTCTCTCTCTCTCTCTCTCTTCTCTCTCTCTCTCTCTCTCTCTTCTCTCTCGTTAATGTTCACTATGTGTGTGGCAATGAATAGGACGGACACTTGACTCACATACTCATGGACAAAATGTAGGTTGTGTTTATCTGATTATCTTCATTTCTTATCATTGTTACAGACAGCATGAAAACCAAGATCTCCTTTGTCCAGTTTTCTTTTTTGTTTCTCGGCTCCCTCAATGAGGTTCACCAATGGTGAGATTTTTTTTATGTGACCGTTAAGTTTTTGCCCACCTTGAAGGTAGCTGCATTCTGACTTCGTGTTTTCGTAATTTACCGAACGCTGACATGAATTACGGGATCTTTAAGCGGCATTTTGATCATCTGCATGTTGAATATTACACGAAAGGAATGAAGGCACTGGCAGGGCTGCAGATTAGGTTGTTTGAGTTGAGTTTCATCCTGAAACTGATATAGCAGGAGGATCGGTATTGCCCCCTTAATAAGTTTATCCAGAAAATGGGAAAGAGACAATCTTGTATTGGCCACCAAGCTTTCCCTACTCTCCTCCCATCCTTCTCCTCTCTCCTCTCCCATCGACTCTCCTCCTCCCTCCTAACACATCATCAGATCTCTTACAAATGGAGTTATTGACAAATGTTGAAAGAAAACAAATCGAAGCGCTTGCATTGAATCAGTCACACGCATGTAACCATCCAATAATTAACCAATGTTAAGAGTAACAAATTGATGAAAATTAACAAATGAGTTAGGGATAGATCCGTATTAATTTCTCCGGCATATCAGACACTGATCCAGCACGAAGCAGATGTACTTCATGTACTTTCATATTAGGTCACGATTGTCTTTTTGGGTGAGGGACATAAAATCGAAGAACGCCTTGTTCTTTACTGTTAATATGCGATGATTTTAGATGTGAAGTGTCTTTTTGCCTCTATCTCCTACTACCACTACTACACTACTACACTACAACTACTATATCTTATACTACGACTATATTCTATATAAACTACTTAAAGCGATATAATTATATAATAATAAACATACATGACTTTATATAGCACTAAGGAGGACAGTCAGTGGTCAGGCGCTGTTTTCAAGCAATTAAGCACATCAGGTGTTCAGTTGACAGGTGACGTTTTTGCGCTTGGTTCAGTACAGTTCCAATAAGCTGTAAAGGGTACCTGCCCTCTTTAGGGTCAGGAAAGGGAAAGCAGCGAGGGAGAGGAGATGGGCGCCGCCCTCAACATGCTGGCCCCTTGAGAAGCTAAGGTCTCTGATGCCTCGCTCCCCTACGACCACATAGGTTATGGGACACCTTTATCGTTTTGTTTTGTTTTTTGTTTTTTGTTTACTTAATTGTACTTTTCTACGAATGTCATTTCATCGAATGTCACTTTTTTGGCAAAGAGGCATAAAATTGAAGGCCTCGTTCTATACTGTTTAACTGAGAATGATTTTTTTAGGTGTTAAAGTGACAATTGCTTATTATAATACTAATACTAATACTAATACTAATACTAATACTAATACTAATACTAATACTAATACTAATACTGATGATGATGATGATGATGATGATGATGATGATGATGATGATGATGATGATGATGATGATGATGATGATGATGGTGATGGTGATGATGATGATGATGATGATAATAACAATGATAATGATACTACTACTACTACTACTACTACTACTACTACTACTACTACTACTACTACTACTACTACTACTACTACTACTACTACTACTACTACTACTACTACTACTACTACTACTACTACTGCTGCTGCTACTACTACTACTACTACTACTACTTACTACTACTACTACTACTACTACTACTAATAATAATAATAATAATAATCATAATCATAATCATAATCATAATCATAATCATAATCATAATATTATTAATAATAATACATAGAATTTATATAGCCCTATATTTTGCAAAAACGACCCAAAGACCTTGCAATCGGCTTATACAACACACAAGCAATCAAACTGCATACACACGGGGACTGGGTGTAAAAAAGCACATGAGTGCTTATTCTATTATCCTCGGTGTAAAGAATAATAAAATTTGTTTAATACTATGTGTAAAATGTAGGTTTTTTTGTTATCTGATATACTCTACATTTCTTATCATTGTTACAGACTACATGAAAACCATAGATCTCTTTGTACCAGTTTACTTTTTTATATTCATGGACTTCCATAAATAGGTTCACCAATGGTGAGGAATGTTTTTAGGGGCGTTAGTTTTCCCAACCTTGTAAGAGTAGCGTGCATTCTGACTTCGTGGCTTGTTCGTAATTTCACCGAACGCTGAAATGAGTACGGCCTCTTTAAGCGGCATGTTTGATTATCGGGAATGTGGAACATATACACGAAAGAATGAAGGCCCTGGCAGGGTGCTGCACCCTGAAGTTGTTTGATGTGTGTGTTTCATCTGATGATTCTCCAACTGAATTTACCAGGATGATTCAGCGTGTCGCCCTCTTAATCAAGTGTATTCAGAAATGGAAAAGAGCCATACTTGTACTTGGCCACCAACCAGTTTTCTTTGGCAGCTGAATTACACTGAACAAGAGACTTTAGCAAATGTACTTCATTGTAAAAAAAAAAAAAATACAGGTATGGATGGATAGCTCAGTGGTCAGATGCATGTTTTCCAGCCAATGTTAAGATGCATCGAGCGTGGTTACCGATTGGATAGGTGACGTTTGTGCGCTTAGCTTCAGTACATTCTCCCAGTTCACCCACTGTCAATGGGTACCTGCCCTCTTTAGGGTCAGGAAGGTAATAAGCAGCGAGGGAAGGAATGGGCGCCGCTCTCAATATGCTGGCTCCTAGAGAAGTGAGGTCATTTGACGCCTCGTCCTACGACCACATAACAAACAGCAACAACAACACATGAATTTATATAGCGCTATATTTTGCAAAAACGACTTAAAGCGATTGAAATTCGAACTATACAACACACAAGCAATATAACTGCATACATACGGGGACTGGGTGTAAAAAGCACATAAGTGCTTATTCTATTATCCTCGGTGTACAGAATTAATAAAATAAATAGATAAAATAAAATAAATCAATAAAATTTCTTACATTCGAACAGTTTGCAATACATAAGGAACAATTGTCAGTTATAACATATTTCCTATTCCCTATCTGATATTCTCCAATAAAGGATAAAGATTTATTTGCGACTAAGACAGATAAAATTTAGATATTACATAGATAAATGATATTGCATATAAAATGGATATTACATTGATAATTGATATTACCTAGATAATGGATGTTGCATACATAAATGGATATTACATAGAATACATGGATACTCCATAGACAAATGATATTACATAGATACATGGATACTCCATAGACAAATGGATATTACATAGATACAAGAAGATTACATAGATACATCGATATTACATAGATAAAATGGATATTACATAAATAAATGGATATTACACATAAATGGATATTACAAAATGGATATTACATGGATACAGGAATATTACTAGGTAAAAGGTAAGGTAAATGTGTCCCATAACCTGTGTAGTCGTAAGGAGCGAGGCGTCAGAGACCTCAGTTTCTCTAGGGGTCCAGCATATTAAGAGCAGCGCCCATCTCCTCTCCTTGCTGCTTTATCTTCCCTGACCCTAAAGAGGGCAGGTACCCATTTACAGCTGGGGGAACTGGGGACTGTACTGAAGCAAGGAGGGAACGGTCACCCATCCAATTGGTAACCACGCTCAGACGCTGCTTAACATTGGCTGGAGGAGAGCGAGCGCTCTGACCACTGAGCTATCCCGTCCCCTTATATTACATAGATAAATGGATATTACATGTCAGATTAAGATGACATCTGCATGAGTTCTGGCCTGTAAGGAGAAAATTCCATCAGACTTAATCCCAGGGTGCACTCTAGTTCTTCAGTCGTGCAGAAGAGGTGTTGCACTATATTAGGCATCTTGCACGCTTCATCAGATGGGGAAAGATTAACTGGAATCAGAGGTTAGCAAATTTCATCGACAAGAAGCTGATCAAGCCGCTAGGATTATTTGATTCGTAATTTCATCAAAGACTGGCATAAAAGGGCAAAAAGATGATGTTTGATATCAGTCATGTTTAACCCAATATGCATTGATCATTTTATGTGTTATTTGAAAGGCCAGAGGTAATTCATCTATCCGAAAGAGGAAAAATTGTGGTTTGGTTATCATTGTAATTCCAAACCAGGTGTTTTCACCTTTGGTTTTGTAACCTGTCGTCTGCCTGTCAGGTTACCAGAGCGGTTGGTAAACCGATTTCGTCGTCTGCTATCGCTTAAAGGGGAAAGACATTAACGAAAAGAACACAATCAATTCATCCAATTATGTTGTTTATAGCCCGCCGACCACACAGGCCATATCGGGGCTGTCACCCGTCAAATTTTAAAACTCATGTTAAAACCTGCGACTAGATACAGATTAAAACTGGGTATAAAACCAACTCGACTGTCCTTGCTTGGTCAACCATAAGGGTCAGCCCAGGACGGCCACCGCATCATGGGAAAACCCACATCGATCACACATAAAATGAGATAAAACCCAAACCAGATTCCATGAAACAACCTTCTCCTTAGAGACCAACTATACCACTTTCACTCATAACAGACGGAAAAGCCCCATTATCTCATGAAGTTAAAACGTGAAGAACACACACACACGCGCGCGCGCGAGCGGCGCGCGCACGCGCGTATATATATATATATATATATATATATATATATATATATATATATATATATATATATATATATATATATATATATATTATATATATAACACAGATGTCACTGGCAAAATCTTTTTTCAAAAACTATCACAACTTAAAAATAATAATCTTCTTATCGTACTGGATAACTAATTATTTATTTGCAATGTGAGTAAATGTGATTAAGCCACATTTCCATAAACTGTCTTGAGTGTCTTGAAGTCTTCATTTCTCAGTTTGAATAGTCTGTATTTGTGGGGAGAAATGCCACCCCCCAAAAAACAAAAATACTTTTGCTTGCCAATAACAAGCCTTCCAATCAGTAATGAGATGCGTTTCCAACTCCGATGGCTGGCTGATATTACACATCAGATGAACAGTGTGTCTATAGGGATTTTGTGATGCAGAAAGAAGGAAGGGAGTTTTTAATCAGATTCGATCAGAAGGTACACTTTCCTTCTTTAATCGTGCTGAAGAAATTTTGTGGTACATTAGACATCGTAGCACAGCCGCCAAGGATTAAATTCTGACATGAAGAGTGACAGCAAGCCAGTTTGTCTACAGAAACCTACTATCACAGTGAACAATATTAGCGTGGGAAACAATGAATCTGTGCTCCCTGGGAGTTATGATAAACAGTGAAGTTATGCAAGATTCCTGGAAATGGGCAATTTTGATACTTTAAATCCTCCATATCCCCCTCCTCCCCATCCCACCTACCTATCCCCCTCTCCACCGCCTACCTCTCCTCCTCTACCTGACCTCCCTACCTATCCCCCTCCCCTTACCTATCCCCCTCCTCCCTTACCTATCTCCCTCCTCATCCCCTCCTCCCCTCCCCCTACCTCCCTACTATCCCCTCTCCTCCCCCTACCTATCCATCCCCCTACTCCCCCTCTCCTCTCCTCCTCCCTACCTCCCCCCCCTCCCCCCTCCCCCTACCCTCCCCCCCTACCTCCCCCCCTACCTCCCCCCTACTTCTCCTCCCCCTACTTCTCCCCCTCCTCCTCCCCCACCCTCTCCTTCCCCCTCCCTACATCTCCCTCCTCCTTCTGCCTATCCCATCTCCTCCCCTCTCTACTTATCCCCCTCCTCCCCCTCCCCCTGTCTATCCCCCTCCTCTCCAACAAAGAAAAAAAAACACAAACATGGGAAGATAGACAACACATCTCCTCCACAGCTCGGAGGATTAGAAGTTAAGAGGCAATCCCCGTAGAGATCTGCCATTCCTAATTCAAAGCTTAAGTTGTTGCCTTCATTGTTTTCCAACATATTATTATACTAACAATTCTGCACTCTACAGGTTCTTTTCCTATGTCTACTCAGAAATTGAAGAAAAGCTTAATCTTAAACATTTCTTATCACCATGTACTTGTTTCAGACAGGTAAACAGCACAGTCTACAATTTTATATAAAAAAATTGCTGCTTCATTTACATTAGATACATATTTTCCTCTGGACTTCTGAGTAACTTTAAACAATAAAAAGGAACATAACTGTTATGACAGCCTTTGAAGGGGGGTAATATTGCCTTAAAATGAATTAACGTTTTATGAGCATATAGAATGCGTCAGAAATTCTAAATACATGCAGCATACATTAACACAGGTAAAACAACTTACAGTTTGAAGACAGTTGCCATTGGTAAATTTGTTATCTTGGGGCAATGCAGGGATAGATAAGAAATGAAACAGGAGGATAATTTTTTTAATGTTTGAAATAAATATATCTTGAGACTGGATTGAAAACTGTCATAAGTAGGCTTTTAGTGAAGTAAGAGAGGGGGGTAATTCCAGACTGATGGACCAGAAACAGAGAAAGAGAAATAAACAGACACACACACACACACACACACACACACACACACACACACACACACACACACACACACACACACACACACACACACACACACACACACACAACACACACACACACACACACACACACACAACACACACACACACACGATTCAAGATTTAATTCCTTTCACCCCTTTAACAAACAAATTCAACAATACTAATATTAGTATTATCAAAACTAACAGGAACTGAAAAGCAACAATTCATTGCAAAATGATAAACAAACAATATTAAAGACTCCAGATATTTTAAAGTATATCAATTTCTGTAAGAGAGACACTCTACCCTTGTGAAAGACAACAAAATGAAATTTCAAGAAAAACCTTCAAATGTTATGAGCTTTGAGGGAGACAGAAGAACTTTTCATGATTTACATTTCCACAGACTGCAAAAATCATAACTGGACATGGGTTGAAAAAATGCTGAGGAATAAAATCTTGTCGTAAATGTTTAAAGTAGGAAACATTCCATGATAAGAATAACATTTTCCCCTAAAACAGACATATTGCATTTTGAACATACTCTTTCTTCCCGTGGTATGTTATGGAAACATCCAATGTCAATAGAAAGCTTGTGACAACTGCAACTAAATTTTATAAGACTGTAAACATACACATCTGGCAGACAAGTTATATAATTTTCCATCCTAAAATTGGTTTCATAGTTTTTGTACTAAAAGGCATCTACTATTATCCCACAGCTAAGCTCTCCATTTATTAACAAACTTTTCTATTAAGAAGGTTTTGATAATTACATGAACTGGTACAATTGATAGTTGAACAAAACTGTGTCTCCCACAAAGTCAAATCTGCTGTGCACTAAAATGTTTTGTATCTTATTTAGCCATGCTGATTGAATCAGATATTTTTCTTGTAAATCTTTCATCCTCTGGTAAACATTTGAGGATAGCTTTCCAGGATGAAAGTCAAGGGCTACATCCAGAAACGAACCATTGGAACAGAAATAGACAAGGATTATCTGCCCCCTTCTCCATATACTAACAAGTTTGAAATTGTATGCTTTAAACGAAAAAAACATAGTTTTAAACAAATTAACTGGAACTTTTTAATTATTACTAAGTTTTCATAACCCCAAATTTCACACCCATACAACAAAACTGGTAAAACAATTTTATCGAATAAACCAAGTGTCACATATATATGTAGTTCTTTTTGCCATGCAGTCCTTATCAGACTAAACATGACTTTAGTCGCTTGATTAAGCATTTTCCTTACATTTTCTAAAACTGCCACTCTCACTGAAAATAATTCCTAAATATTCAAAATAGGGAACAACTTCCAAAGTTTTTCCACCATGTATAAACATGTTACAAGATCTTTGTTGGCAAAATATAATGATTTTCACACACACCACACACACACACCACACACACACACACACCACACACACACACCACACACACATGCACACACACGCACACACACACACACACACACCACACACACACACACACACACACACACACACACACACACACACACAAATACTGTGTAGCTATTTCATATCAATATTACTTCCCCTTCAGAGACTATCTTAAACAATTCAATCCCTTTTAATTGTTTAAAGTTGCTTAGTAGTCCAGATAAAAGTTGCCATATCATGGAAAATAAGCAACAACTTTTATATGAATATGTAGGAATTGCTGTTTACCTGTCTTGAATAAGTACAAGATGACGTAAATGATTGTAAATATATATCTTTTCTTCATTTTCAAACTAATATAGGAAAACACCTTCAAAGTTTGGAATTGTTTGTTTGATAACATGCCATAAAAATTAGATTGCAGTAACTTAAGGTGAGTTAGGAATGGCAGATCTCAACAGGGATCTCCCCCTAACTTCTAATCCTCTGAGCTTTGGAGGAGATGTGTTGTCTATCTTCCTGTGTTTGTGCCTGGATGAGGGAGAGGGATAGGAGGCCGCTGTGGGTGGATAGGTAGGAGAGGAGGTAGGTAGGAGGATGGGGAGAAGGAGGAGGGGGATAGGACAGGAGGGGGATAGGTAGGAGGAGGGGGGATAGGACAGGAGGGGGGGGGATAGGTAGGTGGGGGAGATAGGTAGGTGGGGGAGATAGGACAGGAGGGGGGATAGGTAGGTGGGGGAGATAGGACAGGAGGGGGGATAGGTAGGAGGGGGATAGGACAGGAGGGGGGATAGGTAGGAGGGGGGTAGAACAGGAGG
Organism: Stramonita haemastoma; assembly: GCA_030674155.1. Classification (NCBI taxonomy): domain Eukaryota; kingdom Metazoa; phylum Mollusca; class Gastropoda; order Neogastropoda; family Muricidae; genus Stramonita; species Stramonita haemastoma. The sequence continues at coordinate 2,110,411 of CM060340.1, read as the reverse complement.
AGGGAGGGGGATAGGACAGGAAGGGGATAGGGAGGGGGATATAGGAAGGGAGAGGGGCAGGAGGGGGAGGTTAGGATGGGGGGATAGGACAGGAGGGGGGATAGGGGGAGAGAGGGAGAGATAGGAGGGAGGTGAGTATATTGGGGAGAGGGAAAGGTAGGAAGGGGAAAGGTGGTAGGTAAAGGAGGTTTAACAGTGGAGGTTGGGGGATAGGAGGAGGGGATAGGATGCTGGGGAAACTGGGCTTTTGGATAAGTTGGTATGGAGAAGGTTATGTTTGGTCTATAGTAAGTGACATCATTGTCTCAATCACCTTCTTGCGAACAAATATTAATTAATAAACTAAGGAGAAAAAACAAACAAACAAACAAACAAGGATTGCCTCTCTGGCTTTATATTTATAATCACTCAGAAGGCATGTCAGCATGATAGAAAAAAAAGTATTTAAAAAGTGGAGAAACAGATGGACAACATGGTGTTTTCTACGCCAGTATTGTTCAGGAGTGTCCAAAGTATGTGCATGCTGAGAAACATGCTGTCACTCTCATTTGCAGATTTTGCCCAAAATCCTTGTATTAACCACTGGACTATCGCCAGAATGTGCGTCAGGTTTGAAGATCAAATGTAATCAATCAGTGCGTGACAGAGCTCAGAATTTCATGAATAAGAAAGAAATCCATCGGTCCGAAAGGGATTTCTGATTTATGAGTTCCTCAAAGAATAAAAGGAAACACAAGAAACATCTTTTTTTCTCAAATATTGAAATCAGATTTCATCGATTTATTTACATGTGGTTTGACATCCCCTGGGTTAATCAGCGCTGGTCCAGGCAGCAGCAGCAGGAGAGGCCATGATGGATGCGTTACTCACCATCTGCAACAAAACATGGCGGCCAGGCCAGTGGCCAACTCCTTAAACACAGTCCCTGATTATCACTCTCCCGAAGAAAGGTGACTTACAACTCTGCCAAAACTACCGTACCATCAGCCTGACCAGTCATCCAAGTAGTGTCATGATAAGAATCCTGAACAGACTAAAGCCTCAAGCTGAGGAGAGCATCAAAGAAGAGCAGGCAGGTTTCAGAGCAGGACGGAGCACAACCGAACAAATTTTCAATCTTAGAATACTCTGTGAGAAAGACATGGGGCACCAGCAAGACTTCTAGTTCGTCTTTATATATTTTAAGAAGGCATTTGAGAGAGCATAGCATGCAGCTCTGTGGACAACCCTGAGACTGTATAACATTAACATCAACGCCAACCTGATCAGAGCCATAGAATGCCTTTATAAGAAGGCAACCACCGCAGTCTACTGTAACAACAACATAGGAGATTGGTTCCGAACCACAGTTGGAGTACGCCAAGGATGCCTGCTCTCTCCCACCCTCTTCAACATCTTCTCAGAGCGAATAATGGCTGATGCACTTCAAAGTTATGAGGGAACAGTCAGCAGAACAATCACAAACTTACGTTTTGCTGATGACATCGACGGCCTAACTGGAGAAGAGCAAGAGCTATTCAGCCTGGTAAATCACCTTGATGAAGCCTCTTCAACATATGGCAATCAGACCAGTGCAGACGAAACCCAGCTGATGACAAATAATGTCGATGGTATCAGTATTGACATTATCATAGACGGCAAGAAAATTGAGACTTTAAATATCGGATGAAAAATAAAAACCTGAAATTCTCTCCAGGATAGCTCAGACAATAGCTTACAGTGACCAAACTGAAAGTCCCTCTAATGACAAGAACATCGCCATCAGCTTCAAGATCAGACTGAAGCGTTCCCTGGTCATGTTCATATTGTTGTACGCATGTGAAACATGGACCATAACAGCATACATGAAAGAAGGATACAGGCAATGGAGATGAACGCTTTCGTTCACTTCATGGTATCTCATACAGAGATCACATCACCAATGAGGAAGTGAAAACCAGAACTGAAAACGCCTTCAGATCATGTGACCAGCTCCTGACTTTAGTTTTTAAAATGCAAACTGAAGTGGTACGGGCATGTCCACGAGCATCTGGACTTGCCAAAATTGTCTTACAGGGAACAGTAAAAGGAGGGAGTCGAAGCGGCAGACAGAGAAAACTATGTGAAGACAGCAATAGAGTGGACTGGCCTTTAGTGGAACAATTTACTACAGAAAGCAGAGGACCGCAGGGAGTGGAGGAAGCTGGTTACAAAATCTTCAGGGGTGCCCCAATGATCTACAAGACTACGGGATAGGTGAAGGTGGAGGACTAGATGAGGAAAGGTGATTTTTATTTCATCGATCGTCTGCTGCTACCAGATTTGTCTTCTTTCTTCCAAAAGCGTGGTTTCGGTTCTACCTTTAAGA
>CM060340.1:2085564-2098064 GCA_030674155.1 Stramonita haemastoma | reverse complement strand
GTGATGTGGAGAGGGGATAACTCAGTGGTCAGAGCACTCGCTTTCCACAAGCCAATGTTAAACAGCATCGAGCATGGTTACCAATTGGATGGGTGACCGTTTACGCGGCTTGGCTTCGGTACAGTCCCCCCAGTTCACCCTGCTGTAAATGGGTACCTGCCCTCTTTTGGGTTGGGGAAGGTAAAGCAGCGAGGAAGAGGAGATGGGCACCGCCCTAAATATGCTGGTCCCTGGAGAAGTTAAGGTCTCTGATTACTCGTTCCCCTACGACCACATAGGTTATGGGACACCTTTACCTTTTACCTTGATCTATATGGTGAAGTTCTTTTTTCCAAAATACATCCAAACATCCATACTCCCAGACTATTCATCTAGTGTGTACTCCCTTGTCTCACAGTGATTCCCAGGTGGGATGAGTGAGTCAGTGCATTTTCTGGGTGACCCCCAAAGGGTTTAGTTTGGGAGCGTCCAACAACGGTAACACCCCGACGAAAAAATCAGCAAAACAACGTGTGCTATCTAGATAGAAGAACCCATAGTTCTGTAGGTTAATACCTGGACAGCTGAGCTAAGCATGCGGTACAGAGATATCAGGAAATGGTGTTGAAGTATTAATTATAATTATAGGGAATGTCCTGAGCTTAACTCTTCATCGTGTTAAGCGTAATAGTCACTTTCAGCAATCTTAGCAAAATCGTATTGTCTTGTATTTTGTTGCATTGTATTGTGGTGTATTGTATTATGTTGTGTTGTGTTGTATTGTTTTGCGTTGTGTTGTTTTGTGTTGTATTGTATTGAGTTGTATTGTGTTGTGTTATATTGTCTTGTATTGTGTTGTATTACATTGTATTGTCTTGTGTTCTATTGTATTGTATTGTTATGGGAGACCTGTACTTTTGAAGTTCTTTCTCAGTTTAAACTTTTTTTTCACTGTAAAGTAGATCTGCCGCAAAACATTGACTATGCTTAATGATTCGTTATCATTTGTTATGCCACGCAATGTTGTCGTTGTTGTCATTTTGACAGGGTTTATTTTCTAACAATGATACTGAACGCTTGTTGTGATAGAGAAAAGATTAAGTAAGCACAATAGTGGCTTTTTTCATCTATCGCTCCCTTCCAAATCAACTAATCAATATTAATCAAATCAGTCAATCAATTATTCAGCTTTATGATCAACCATGAAATGTATCAAGAATTGTAGAAAAATGTCATAATGTAAGTTGTTGTTTTTTTCAATCAGGAAAAAAGAGAGACAGTCACATACACAGGACATAGATCTATACCACGGAGGTGATAACAAGAATAAAAGAATTGTGTGTATGTATGTGTTGTGTGTGTGCGCGCGTGTGTGTGTGTTTGCGCGCGCGCGCGTGCGTGTGTCTGTGTGTATGCTCGCGCGCGCGCGTGCGTGCGTGCGAAGAGGAGCATCACTGGGATTGCATTACTTTGAGGCTGACTGCAGAATTGTAGATTGTCTGGTTGACGAAAATCAGTTTCATGAAAACCCGATTTCGTCAGACACACAAGCGAGTCAGCTCCGCAACGGCTGTTGATCAACTGTATTATCCTTTTATAAAACCGGCCAAAGTTAGATGCCGGGACCTTCTGGAAATTCACTTCTATAAATTCCCTCTTTTCTATCCTCTCTCTGTTTTCTTCCTTGTTCCTTTTCTTTCTGTCACCTTTTTCTTGTTTATTTTCTGTCTTCTTGGTCCATTTTCCTGCCTTGTTTCCCCAGATATACTTAAAAGATGACAGTTATCTCCCATGCCGAATTCGGACGTGCGGGGCCTGACTTGTCAGGCGCTTAACGGCAGTGCATCGCATTTTCGCTCATATGACAGTCAAAAAATGTTGCTGTTGAGCGTTAAACGAAGAAAAAAAAATCGTCTAAAGTGACCAAAAGTCAGATGTGTGAGCACTGGGCTATTCGGCTAAGAGATTATCATTTCTTGGGAAATTTTAATAATTGACATTATAAAAGCTTGGCAATGATAGTATGTTTTCAAGTGGATAAAAATCATGCAGAGTTTTACTATGTCAGAGAGAGAAATTACGTGATAACTCGGACAATCCAGAGAACTCTGCAGAAATATTCCATTTAATTCTCAATCTTTAAAGTATGGGCTTTCTGCTGTTGTTTCTTGTGTTGTGTGTTTGTATGTTTGGGGTTTTATTTTCGTATTTTTGCTCCTGTTTTTTTTGCTTTGTTCTGTCTCTCCTTCACTGTTTTAATTTGAATTTATTACAGTTTCTTCTTTTGGGGGGTTTATTAGTTTGTCTACTGGCTTTATTTTGTTTCTTCTTGTTGTTGTTTGTTTGTGTTTCGCTTTGTTTTATTCGCTTCAGTATTTTGCTTTGACTTTTTTAAAAATACGTTTTCGTTTTGTTTGTATTTTCAGCTTTATTTTGTTTTGGCTTTGTTCTAACTTCTTGGTTGTTTTGCTTAGAAATTCTTACAGGCTGTTTGTTTGCTTGCTTGTTTGTCTGTTCCTTTGTTTGTTGTTGTCGTTGTTGCTGAGGCCTCTGACACCTCTCTCCCCAACAGCTGTGGAGATCACGGACACCGTCACTGTTACCTTTCATTTTCATTTTATTTTATTGTTTTTATGCCACTTTATGTCACAGCAGATTTCTCTGCGTGAAATTTGGGCTGCTTCCCCGGGAGAGCGCGTCGCCACAAGTGCAGCGCGACCCATATTTTTTTTTCCTTTTTCATCTCTGCAACTGTATTTGTTTCCCTATTAGAGTGGCTTTTTTAACAGAATTTTGCCAGGGACAACCCTCTTGTTGCCGTGGGTTCTTTTATGTGCGCTAATAATGATGTGTAACACACGGGGCCTCCGTTTATCGTCTCATCCGAAAGATTGCGCTCACCACCACTCATGGTCTGATGGATGGGAAGGGGGGGGAAGTTTGGGGCCAAACTGGGATTCAAACCACGCATACATCCGACCCGAACTTTCGCTTTCTAGGCAGGCGCTTTACCTCTAGACCACCGATGCACCTACCTTACATGACGTCTGCTATCAAAGGCTAATGGTCTTCAATAATGAGCAATTAACCGTCAAAGAATTTGCTGTTAAAGGAAAATGTTAACTTCTTGTTTTGTTTGGAATAGAAATGGCGTGAGTATAGGCCGTTATGTCGTTATCTGTCCAAGTGAAATACAGTCTTCCTCCTTCTGCCGTCACGTTATTTGCATAATTATGCAAGACCTAAAGAAATTTTGTGTGTGTGTGGTGTGTTGTGTGTTGGTGTGTGTGTTGTGTGGTGTGTGGTGTTTTTGTGTGGTGTGTGTGTGTGTGTGTGTGTGTTGTGTGTGTGTGTGTGTGTGTGTGTGTGTGTGTGTGTGTGTGTGTGTGTGTGTGTGTGTGGGGTGTGTGTGTGTTGTGTGTGTGTTGTGTTAGCACGCGCATCAGTATGACTCTTTCGTCATGTCAACAGGGATGCAATCATATGACGAACACAAATTATCATTATTTACCGTCTTTAATTGGTATTACTGACTTTCTTCTTGTTGTTGTTGTTTTGTTATTGTTGTTGTTGTTGTTCTTCTCTTCTTCTTCTTCTTCTTCTTCTTCTTCTTCTTCTTCTTCTTCTTCTTCTTCTTCTTCTTCGTTCTTTTGGCTCTTTATCCCTTTCTTCCATTTCTTTTTATTTCTTCTCGTTGTTATTTTATTTTTTTCTCAATCCTTTCTTCTTTTCTCCGTCATAAAGTTTCTTGTTTCCCCTCTTGGTCTTCTTCCCCTCTGCTCTTCCTCTCTCTCCTTTCATTTTGTCCTTCTCCTTCTTCTCTTTTTGCTTGCATGCTGTTTTAATCTTTTTTCTCCCTGTTATCCAGTATTTTCTCTTTCTCCTCTTAAGGCCATTCGACTTCAATCTTATGGGTCCACGAAGTTGTGGGTTTGAATCCCGGAAGCGTCTGGTGAATAAAGGGTGGAGATTTTTACGATTTCCCAGGTCAACTGCAAATGCAGGCCTGCCAGTGCCTTAATTCCCTTCTATATATATATATATATATATATATATATATATATATATATATATATATATATATATATATATATATATATATATAATATATATATATATTATATATATGTTGTGTGAGTGTGTTGTGTGTGTGTGTGTTGTGTGTGTTGGTATAAATATATATATACATATATATATAAATTATAATATTAATATATAATATATATATATATATATATATATATATGTATAGGTATATATATAACTATAACTATAACTATATATAGATATATATATATAACTATATAACTATAACTATAACTATATTATATATATATATATATATATATATATATATATATATATATATATATATATATATATATATATATATATATATATATATATATATATATATATATATATGCACGCAGAAGATCAAATAAGCACGGCAAAGATCTCGCAGTTAATTCATGTCAGCTTTTGGTAGGTTACAGAAACACGAACATACCCAGAAAACATCCCTGAAATCGGAATGCGGCTACCTTCATGTGAGCAAAACCGGTCGCGTACGCACAATCTCGCTATTGTTGAACTTCAGAGCTCTAGCCGAGGAACAAAAAATTAAAACTGAGAGATGCCACAATGACACTTTCATCAAGTGAACCGGGACAAGTAGGGTGTTGCAAGGATAAAAAGCAACGGTCGCAGTTTCGCTTCTCATGTGAAGTTGAACTTATAAGCAATTCTCCATAGAGTAGGAGTAGACCTCTAAGTGGTGGTACGTCAGTAAATCGAGGTACCATGGGTAATATACTGTTTTACACATGTAAAAGAACCCACGACAGGAGTCGTGCTTGGCAGAATTGTGTAAAAAAAAAAAAAATTATAAAGGGTCATTTTTAGATGATAGAAACACTACCCACAGACGTAAAAGACTGAAAACAGAGAAACTCGTTAGCGTTGTATATATTATTTATCTATCTATCCATCTAGCTATCTAGCTGTCTAGCTATCTACTATGTTTTTATCCATTTATTTTTTTATTTGAATATTTATTTATTTCATTGTTTCTTCAATTCTTTGTTTAATTATTTATTTAAATCTTTATTTAATTATGTATCCTTTTATATCGAGGATGGTGGAATAAGCACCCAAGCGCTTTTTTACATCCAATCTTCATGTGTACACAGTTTTGAAAATCTTGTAATCTATTCCCACCGGCACACAATGGCCTACACTTACGAAAAGTGGAACAGGATTTGTCGTGTGCGCAAGACGTTCTGCGTACGTTCGTACACAGGGTTTCGGTTTATAGTCTCATCCGAAAGACTTTTGGGGAGAGTGGAGTCAGCACTGATGTCAACTCCAGTTGAAAAGATCCCCTTGAACGGGAATCGAACACGGGTGATTAAATTGCGAGGTAATGTTCTGACTACTAGGCTATCCCGTTTTTTTTTGTTTGTTTGTTTTTGTGTCTGTTTTTTTATTATTATTCTTTTATATCGAAGATAATGGGAAAAAAATCCAAATCTAAATTCCAATACTTCATTTTATCAAAAACAGAGAAATTCACACGGGTTACGAGCCACACATAAAAACAGTAACTCATGTGCTTTTTTTTTATCCAATCCCCGTGTGTATGCAGTTTTTGTAAATCTTGTCATCTGTTCCAACCGACACACAATGGCCTACTCTTAGAAAAAGCGGAACAGGATTTAATGTTCTGTGACAGTGCTTGCTGCAGCAGAGGTGAGGAAGAGAAGCAGCAGGGCAGAATCACAGGACGGTGTCACCATGGGTTGCAGAAACTGCAAACGACACCTGCAACACACAGGTAAGAGTCATTGATCGTGAAAGTGTGTTTCATCTTTTTTTTTTTAATCTCCCTATTATCCAGAATTTCTACTTCTCCTCCTCTCCCCCCCCCCCCCCCCCCCCCCCCCTTTGAAGTGCACTTTTTAAACTTATTTTTCTGTTCTTTGTCATTTTATTTTTTCATAATGTTGATGTCCAATAGGTATGGGATTATAAAGAGTTGTAGTAGTTGAAAGTGATGTGTGTGTTGTGTTGTGTTGTTGTGTTGTGTTGTGTTGTGTTGTGTTGTGTTGTGTTGTGTTGTGTTGTGTTGTGTTGTGTGTGTGTGTGTGTTGTGTGTGTGTGTGTGTGTGTGTGTGTGTGGTGTGGTGTGTGTGTGTGTTCAAGTGAGTGGTGGTGTGTGTGTGTGTGTGTGTGTGTGTGTGTGTGTGTGTGTGTGTGTGTGTGTGTGTGTGTGTGTGTGTGTGTGTGTGTGTGTGTTGTGTTGAAGTGAGTGTGTGTGTGGATATGAGTGTGTGGTGTGTGTGCACGCACCCGCGCGCGTGTGTGCGTAGGTGCGTGCGCGTTGTGTGTGTGTGCGTGTTTTCGGGAAGCAAAGTATAGCCCGAAGCAACAGAATATCCATCCCTGTTAAAACTGTATATAGAGTATATTCACTCATATAGCCAAATACAAAATACACGCATACATGGAGAGAAAATAGAGTCGCTCTTTGTTGTAGCGACACCCCTATCCGTCAAAGAAAAAGTTAAAACGTCCAGAAGACTGTCTTATTAGAAATATTACAATACACGGTACAAGTAAAACATGAAAAGTAACACTAATATCCTTTGATATCACTTTTAGTGACTAGACTTTAAACTAAACTTCGAAGTGTTAGAAAGAAAAAAGAAAGAAAAGAAGAAGAAAGAAAGAAAGAAGAGAAAGAAAGAAAGAAAGAAAAGAAGAAAGAAAGAAAAAGAAAAGAAAGAAAGAAAGAAAGAAAGAAAAAAAGAAAGAAAGAAAAGAAAAGAAAAAAAAGAAAAAAAAGAAAAAAAAGAAAGAAAGAAAAAAGAGAGAAAAGAAAGAAAAAAGTTTAAAGAAAAAAAGAAAGAAAGGAAAAAAGAAAATGTCACACGGTGTTCATTTTGGTACTTCCCACCATCTCAGAATCTGTTTTCCCTATAAAAAAAAAAAATTTTGAATCAGGGAAAGCTAGAGAGAGTTGCTTGTGATCGTTCTGGTGGGTGGGCCTTTTTTTCACTGTTTATTTGTGCATTTATCAAACTGTTGTTTATGACACAGGTGACAGCTGTTGTCATTATTGCTGTTGGTGCTGTGCTTGCTATCACTTTGTTTTTCTACTTTTGCTCTTTTATTGTTATTTCGTGTTGTGTTGTGTTGTGTTGCGTTGTGTTGCGTTGCGTGGTTGTTGTTGTTGTTGTTGATGTTGCTGCTGCCGCTGCTGCTGCTGCTGCTGCCGCCACTTATGGTGATGATGATGATGATGATGATGATGATGATGATGATGATGATGATGATGATGATGATGATGATGATGTTGTTGTTGTTGTTGAAATCAATATATCATACAATGATACACGCACAACAAACTTAGGGAAGACTGAAGCGGCAGCGCAGGGGACTACGAAGGTAAGGCTAGTTGATGGTGTGTTTTGTTGATACTTTGTCCATGTTTGTATTGTGACTGTCATTGTCATTGTCATTGTCATTGTCGTCATCATCGTTTTCCAAAGAAGCCCGGCCCGTACAACATTGAACCATTCTGGTTTCTTTTTCTTTTTGTTCTTTTTTTGGCATATCTTCTTGTTCTTCTTGTTCTTGTTCTTCTTGCTCTTGTTCTTGGTCTTCTTCTTCTTCTTCTTCTTCTTTCTTCTTCTTCTTCTTCTTCTTCTTCTTCTTCTTCTTCTTCTTCTTCTTCTTCTTCTTTCTTCGCAATTTTTCTTCTGCTTCTTCACTTGTTTTCTGTTCACAAATCTTCTATTCCCAATTCTTCTCTTTGGGGGGATCTTTTTCTTCTTCTTTTCAACTCTTGTCACTATTCTTCTTTCTTCTTCTTCTTCTTTCTTCTTCTTCTTCTTCTTCTCTTCTTCTTCTTCTTTTTCTTCTTCTTCTTCTTCTTCTTCTTCTTCTTCTTCTTCTTCTTCTTCTTCTTCTTCTTCATCTCTTTGGCCTTCGTTATCATCATCGTCGTCGTCGTGTTCACCTTTTTCATGATGGAAGTTTTCACTTTGAAATGGCGTGCAATTATTGCGATGACTAGTCTATATCATTATTTGTTTTGCTATCATTGGTATTATACTTGCTGTTGTTGTAACGACAGTGGTGCAGTAGGCAGTTGTTTTTGTGTTTTTTTTGCTTTAAGAAAGTAAAAATGTAAAGACTGAAAAATAAAGCAAGAAATGAAAGAAACAGACAAAAAGAAAGAAAGAAAGAAATTTCCCTACGACAACACGGGGTATGGGACACCTTTACCTTTACCTTTTATCACTTTAAGTCACGAAAGATTTCTCTTCGTGAAATTCAGGGCTGCTCTCCCCGGAAAGAGCGCGTTGCCACAAGAGCAGCACACCCGTTACCATCAGTGCCGACTCCACTTCCCCGCGAAAGTTCTTCGAATGAGACTATAAACTGAGGGCCTGTGTGCGAACGCACGCAGAACATCATGCCCACACGTTAAAAGTCTGTTTTGACTTTCGGAAGAGTTGACAGTTAATTTCGTGCAGATGAAAAAAGGATGGAAAAATTTACAACAACAACAAAAATACAATGTATGCACACTGGTGTCGTGTTTAGACATCATCCCCGAAAACAGAATACAGCTACCTTCATGGTGGGCACAAATAGTGGCTTTCACAACAACTTCACCATTGGTAATCCTCACAGCTTCAGCCCCGGACCAAAATATATCAATTCCTTGCACTCATTTTATATTTTACGTTTAGCCTCTCTCTCTCTCTCTCTCTCTCTCTCTCTTCTCTCTCTCTCTCTCTCTCTCTCTCTCTCTCTCTCTCTCTCTCTCTCTCTCTCTCTCTCTCTCTCTCTCTCTCTCTCTCTCTCTCTCTCTCTCTCTCTTTGACGCAACAGTTATGCAGACCCCAGAATATGAAAGAGGAAAAAATTCAAACAACCCCCAACCCCCCCTACACACACTCCGAAAAGGAAAACAGTTCAGTGCTGACAAAAAGAAAATCAGCTTTATGGAGAATAACTCTGTTTGGCTGTGTGATAATTCCCTTTATGGGGCGGAGGGAAGCGCCGTGTGTATGTTCTTGCCCAGTCATTGTGGCTTTATGGCCTTTAATCTCGCCACCTCCCATTCTACAGTTTCAACAGATCAACTTTCATAAATCTCTGTGTACTGCTGAACTCTAGGGTTCGGGTTCTGGCCCTATCGGGACGGGGTAGCCTAGTGGTCAGAACATTGCACTCGCAATTATTTTGACAACCCGGGTTCGATTCCCGTTCGAGGGGATTTTTTCCCCTGAAGTTAACATCAGTGCTGACTCACCTCCCCAAAAGTCCTTCGGATGAGACTAGAAACCGAGGCCCCGTGTGCGAACGCACGCAGAACATCTTCCGCACGCGTTATATGCTGTTCCACTTTTCGTAAGAGTAGGCCAGTGTGTGCTGGTGGGAACAGGTGACACGATTTACGAAACTGCATACACACGGGGACTGGATTTTTTTTTAAAGCACATTAGTGCTTATTCCATTATCCTCGATATAAAAAATGAAATGAATGAATAAATAATTCTGGCCATATAATCTTAAAAAAAAGGAAAAAAAAGAAAGGCTACACACCAGCATCATTTGGACTCCTTTTCCTTCTACTTTCAGAGATCACACTGGTATTCGCACTGCACGTACTAAGGCATTCACATAAAAATAAAAACCACATTTTGTTCAGAAAGACTAGCCCCTGATTCAAAACTCATGGGATTTTTGCACAAATTTTGGTAAGTTTGAAACTTAAAAAAAACAAATTCAGCAAAGACTGTACCCTCTCACTCCTTTGTCGTCTGCTAGGCTTCCTAACCCCAACATGCATGCGCGGGTCAACGCTGTAGGAACACAAGCAATCCTCATTTGATGATCATTTCCAACTTCTCGCGTGACTACCTGGTATTGCTCTAAGTCCTCAATCCCAGAAACAAGTGTACATTGCATTTTTTCATACTTTAAAAACCCTGTGAAAATCAACAAAAAACTTTCCGACCGCACTCTATAAAAGATACTACATGACCAAAAAAAGGAACAGAGTGTAACCGAAAACTTTCTGAACTGCACTGATTCGCTTTCTGCTCTGAAAACTTTTGCTGGTAGAATATGAGTTACCCATTCCAAACTCCTGCAGTTTCCTGCTCTGTGACTTTCTGTCTTTGTTTTCCTAACTTTGTTTCCAGAAACAGAACCCCTTTACCAGAAAGTTTCTTGGAAAAGTTCAAATGTGTTGTGTGCTGTATCCATTTTCATTGCGAGAAGAAGAAGAAAAAAAAAGGTCAGCTGACTCATTTAGTTGATTTTGTCACGATACTATTAAAAGCATTTTGATTTGGCTCAACAACACAATGTGATTACTGCCTTTTTATCCAACTGATGGTTATATATTGTGTTTTTGTCACCAATGTATCTACTGTGATGCAGTAACCATGTTTATCCTTTGCTAACTTCAAGGCTTCTTATCTTCTAAGGATATGCTTTTATTAAGGTAAGTACCTGTGTGTTTGGGACGAGCTCAGAGACCTCAGCTTCTCTAGGGGCCAGCATGCTGAGGGCGGTGCCCATCTCCTCTCCCTGCTGCTTTACCTTCCCTGACCCTAAAGCGGGCAGGAACCCATTGACATCTGGGTGAACTGGGGAACTGTACTGAAGCCAAGGTGCGCAACGGTCACCCATCCATTTGGCAACCACGCTCGACGCTGCTTAACATTGGCTTGGGGAAAGCGAGCGCTCTGACCACTGAGCTGTTTTAAAATGGCGATCGCGTCGTGTTCATCCATTAACCCTGAAGACGGAATGCGGAGACCTTAACCGATGAAGAATTGGTCACATAGGCAAAACCTGGCAGCAATGGTGAGCTTGGAGGTAAAGAAGAAAAGACACTGCTGAAGGAAGAATCCATGGTGACATCAGGGCTGTTTTTAGCATCATTCGGTTGGAAAAAACAACAACATTATCACAGGAAAGCAAAACTACATACAGATAAGAAAAAAAAAAAGATCTATATTAATCTATGTATTTATGCATCTATATATTTATATATATATATATATATATATATATATATATATATATATATATATATAATATATGTTGTATGTGTGTGTTTGTGTGTTGGTGTGTGATTGTGTGATGATGTGTATATGAATGTGTATAGTGTATAGTGTATATGTGTATATATACATATAATTATATGATATTTGAGAGACAGACAGACAGACAGACAGACAGAGATAGAGACAGAGACAGAGACAGAGACAGACAGACAGACAGACAGAGAGAGTGAGAGAGAGAGAGAGAGAGAGAGAGAGAGAGAGAGAGAGAGAGAGAGAGAGAGAGAGAGAGAGAGAGAGAGAGAGAGAGAGAGAGAGAGAGAGAGAGAGAGAGAGAGAGAGAGAGAGAGAGAGAGGCTTTTTTAACGCTTTACGCTTTAACAATTTATTGTCAATGCCCAACTAGGCCTTTTGACAAGGGAGGTAACGCACATATTTTTGAAACAGTAAACAAAAGTAAAATACGTGATCAGTGCAATTGAATTTGGCAAAAAGGAATGACCATCCGCTTGTAACAACCTAATTATATAACATTGGCGTCTATACAGTTACAAATCACCTAGTACATACAAAGAAAGAAAAAAAAGTAAACTGAAATGCAATAACAAACGACCTCTTTCGGATCGAAACCATCCATTCAAATTACATATGATAGATATCAACCTTTTTAAATCTGCTTACTGAGAATACAATGCTACTATTACTATATCAATTCATATTATACAATTCGGTGGTGACTTGGCTTTGTCTTAATTCTTGTGCTTCTGCGATAAACTTAGCAACAGATTTAATCACATTTCATTTTCAGATGACAAAATAGAATCAATATCTTTAATTTCTGGAGATTGTAGACTTAGAAAAGTATGTTTATTACGTATAGTTTCATATGCTTTACATTGGAACAGAAAATGAATTTTATCATCAACATTATGACCACATAATGGACATGGTAACCTGTATGGATGTCTCAGTCTGGAACCATCTTTGTTAGCATTAAAACCCAAAGTTCTTAACCTGAAACGAGCATAATTAATCTTGTGCCATTTATACTTATTACTTTTAGATATTTTCCGTATGAAAGACGGAATTGAAAGAAAAGAACCAGCTATGTTTATTTTTATTTTCATTTCTGATGCCAGTTTGTTTAAAAGAGCAAATAAGCCTATCTATAAATTCCGAAAGAAACTGCACTCATTACCTACTTCCTGAGTACATCCACACAATCCCAAAGCCATGTTCCGACAAAACTCTTTTAACCTGATAAGCCCAGTTCTCTTTACCCAATTCCATCTGAATAATCAACATTTCGTATGACTGTCCTGCACAAACGTGTTTGTGGTAGTTTCAAGAGTTTTAACCAATATTTGATACCTTCACAAAGTTCTTATATATAAAGGATATCTTCTGTCTCTCCATAAAGCACAGTGT
>CM060340.1:2070564-2080564 GCA_030674155.1 Stramonita haemastoma | reverse complement strand
GCAGCCCAGTGAACGTAAAGAAGAAATCTGGGGCATCTTCAATGAAAATGTTCGAATTTTCTGTATATGTGTATGTATACAGGTAAAAAGGTAAAGGTGTCCCATAACCAAAGAAGTCGTAGGGGAGCGAGGCATCAGAGACCTCAGCTTCTCCTGGGGCCAGCATATTGAAGGCGGCGCCCATCTCCTCTCCCTCGCTGCTTTTACCTTCCCTGACCCTAAAGAGAGCAGGTACTCATTTACAACTGGGTGAATTGGGGGACTGTACTGAAACTAAGGCGTGCAAACGGTCACCCATTCACTTGGTAACCACGCTCGATGCTGCTTAACCATAGATAGAGGAAAGCGAGTGCTCTGACCACTGAGGTATCCCGTCCCCTGTATGTATCACTCACTCACTCACTCTGTCCCATGTCCCAAAGGACGTAGGGGGACATGAGAGAAGACGCAACGGAGATCTTTTTCCATGCTTCACGATCCTGTGTGGCTAGTAGGAGGCGTTGCAGGGGTTGGGCAGTCCAGTCTTTGATGTTGTCAACCCATGATTTCTTTTGGCGGCCCTCTTCTTCTTTTGCCCTCGACTGTTCCTTGCAAGATGTTTTTGCTAGGGTGTTGTGTCTTGTGGTGTGACCAAACCACATCAGCTTTCTCCTCTTTATGGTGGAGAACAAAGGCTCTTGGGGGCCCACACGCTTTTTGAATTTCCTCTTTCACATAGTTATTGGTCTTGTGTTCTTTGTATGATATTTTGAGGAGTCTTCTGTGGCACTTGTTCTCGAATGCTTGGATTCTTCTCTAACTCTGCTGTCAGAGTCCATGATTCACAGCCAATAGGAGGATAGATATTACGAGGGATTTGTAGAGGTGGTATTTGGTGCAGAAGCTGATGTTGTTGCTTCTGATGATCCTCTGGAGTCTGACTAAGCAGATGTTGCTGTTGCAATGCGAGCTTTCACTTCATTGTTTGATGTGCCATCTTTTGTTAGAATGGAGCCTAAGTATTTGAATTGGCTCACCTCTTCCAATATTTCTCCATTCATCTTTATTTCCGTGCTGTCATTACTCGCGCTGTTGACCATGATCTTCGATTTCTCTGTACGGGACCTCCATGCCGTATGCGCTCGCTGGGTCTGTTAGACTGTCTGTGAGGATTTGCAGTTCTTGTTTGCTGCTGCCCATGAGGTCAATGTCATCTGCAAATCTGAGGTTGCAAAGGGTCTTCCACCAATGGAGATGGAAGTGTGGTGGTTTTGCAGTGTCTCTGTCATGATGTTTTCGAGGAAGAGGTTGAAGAGTACAGGTGAGAGAAGGCAGCCCTGGGGGACTCCAACCCGTGGTCTTGAAGAACTCGCCCACGTGGTTGTTCATGAAAACTGCACTTCTTGCATTCTCGTACAGAGCCTTGATGACTTCAATTAGGCAGTTGTATGTATAGAGGAGAGTAAAAAAAAAAAAAATAATAATAAACACTGACATGTCTACATATCAAATAACTTGGAAAATTGTATAACTTACACACTCAAGTCTACTACATAGCCTAGACCCTGAAATGTGAATTTAAAAACTTAAGACCAGCAAATATTATTGGCATTTTATATATTTATTAATTGCACCGTAGAATATCAATAACACGTAGCAAAATACTCTCTTTTTTTGTTCCAAAGGCACCATTAAAAAAATAACAAAACGCTTATAAAGAAAACCACTTCAGGATGCACAAAGATTAATTGGGAATTATGAAGACTTTTTTGTATGAGGATAGTGTCAGCAAAATTGATTTTTATATAATAATAATAAATAATAATAATAATAATAATAATAATAATAATAAAAATAATAATACATGGAATTTATATAGCGCTATATCTTGCAAAAACAATCAAAGTGCTTGCTTTTGACATATACAAGACACAAGCAAACCCTAACAAAATATACACACCACGCCGCACAGCACGCACACACACACACACCACACACAAACCACACACTGCACACAAACACATAAACAATGTAAATAATTATCATTGTAACCATAACTCCCAACATCATTTGGGTTTTTCATTAAGATGCTTATTGTCCAGTTACACACAGGAAAACCTTTTTAAACAAAAAAAGAAGACATTCTTCACTCTTAAGGGTTACAGTGACAAACGATATAGAAAAGTAATTGCTAAAAAGAAATCAACCCAAAGAAAGTCAAAAGAAACTATTAAACAAACATAATACTGCTGTAACAAATATATGACACTCAGGTTCAAAAAAGAGGAAGACATACGATAGTTCAAGTCAGTACATAGTTAACATTGATCCCTTAAAAGGCAAATAATTTTTTTTGTTTTGTTTATAAAAAAAAGACAGACAGAAAGAAAGAGAATTGAAAAAAGAAAAAAGACACTGTTTATCTGCTTAAGTCGCAGAATACACACACACATTTCAAACACAAATCAAAACCTGCTCTCTCTCTCTCCATACTATTAGAAACCCCTACAACCAGGTGCAAACTAATCATGGCGACAGCCAGCCGGAAGCGGAACTGTGACACACTGACCGCCACCATCAAAAGCTGGTGGGTCGCGCATGCGCCGTGGGACCACCGGAAGTACAAGCAGCGTGTGCACTCGTGACGTGAAGAGGGTTGTGATGGGGAGGCTGAGAGGTCTCCGCACTTGTCTCAAGGGTCTCTGTGTCGTCTGTATCTGGAGTGCTATCGCCCCTTCCCCCTCCCCCCTCCCCCCCCACACACATCTCATCTCGCCGTTCCCTGTCGTGCGTGTGCTGGCTTCCGACTATTGTTGTAAAGCTTTTGTTTCTGGTAGACTAGGTGAAGTGCAGTGTTTTAAGGACGTTTAGTTTTGGGGGAGGGTTTGTTTCTTTTTTCAATCTTTCTAATTTTCGCTTATCTTGCTTTCTGTCTCTTTGTTTCTATGTCTGTCTCTTTACCTGTCTCTCTGTCTGTCTGTCTTGTTTCTTGAATAGTGTTCTCGCTCTCTCTCTCTCTCTCTCTCTCTCTTCTCTCTCTCTCTCTCTCTCTCTCTCTCTCTCTCTCTCTCTCTCTCTCTCTCTCTCTCTCTTCTTCTTCTTCCTTCTTCTTCTTCTTCTTCTTCTTCTCCTTCTTCTTCTTCTTCTTCTTCCTCCTTTTCTTCCGCTTCCTCTCCATTCTCTCTTTTTGTTTCCTCTGCCCGCTTCCTCCTCTCTCATCTACTTCAGTGGAAGAAGTGAATGGGGAAAACCCTTACTTAACTTGCGCGTGGGCCGTTCGTTCACTGGGCCTATTCTGCCTCGCTGCTGCTTTTGCTTGGGGGAGAGAGGAGAGAGAGAGAGAGAGAGAGAGAGAGAGAGAGAGAGAGAGAGAGAGAGGAGAGAGAGAGTAGTTGCAAATGTAGTTCAAAACATTTCCCATCAATAATTTGGTTAAGATCTCCTCCATTTAATCTTTAAAAAAAATTCATGGGTGACCGTTTGTGCGCCTTGGCTTCGTACAGACCCCCCCCCCCCCCCCCACCCACCCCAAGTTACCCAGCTGTAAATGGATACCTGCCCTCTGTAGGGTCAGGAAGGTAAAGCAGCGAGGGAGAGGAGATGGGCGCCGCCCTCAAATACGCTGGCCCCTAGAGAAGCTGAGGTCTCTGATGCCTCACTCCCCTACGACCACCTAGGTTATGAGACACCTTTACTTTTACCTTAGTTTTGCAATACTTATGGTGGGGTATTTTACACTGCTACACTACTGCAGTATACTATTCCTTAATTGTAGGGGTGTGGATATGACACACCTTGAGAGGAATCGAAAAGACAAGGTGAAAGCTTGATACTCGTTTGAACCCGATTTGTTTTTTCTGTACATTAAAACTTGAATGATGTTATCTGGGTACTTGTCTTTTGGATGAGATGATAGACTGAGGTCCTGTGTCCAATACACATTTAGTGCCCGTAAAAGAACGTGTAGCAACAAGACAAATTGTTTCTGACAAAAGTTTTAAGAAAAAAAGTATATGCGCTCTTAGAGCATAACACATGCACTTGAAGACAAGAAAAAAAGAAGAAAAATAGTGGCACAGCTTCTGTGGCGACGTGCTCCCCCCCACCCATTCCCACCCCCAGGGAAAGTAGCCAGAGTTCATGCCGAGAAATGTGCCGTGACTAAAAGTGGTATGCAATAATTATGCTCTGTTAACGAAAAACCTTAACTTTGCAAACTTGTCCTTAACCTTGCTTGCAAACATGGTCTTATCTTTGCAAACTTGGTTGTATTCCTGCAAATATGTTCTTAACTTTGCAAACATGTTCTTAACACTGCAAACAGGTTCTTAACATTTTAAACTTAGTGTTAACTTTGCAAACGTGCTCTTAAATTTGCAAACTTGGTCTTAACTTTGCAAACTTGATTTTATTCCTGCAAATATGTTCTTATCTTTGCAAACATGTTCTTAACTTTTCAAACTTGGTCTTAACTTTGCAAACATGTTCTTAATTTTAACTTTGTTGTTGTTTTGTTTTCAATTTCCTTAGTTTGGGTCTATGGGCTTTCTTGTTCGTTGTTTGTTTGTTTGTTTGTTTGTTTGTTTGTTGTTTGTTTGTTTTGTTGCTGTTGTTCTTGTTGGGGGTCGTGTTCTGCTTATTTTGAGTGTGTTGTTTTGTAGGTTGGATTTTTTTTTCATTTTTGATTGTTTGTTTAATATGTGTGAGTGCGCGCGCGCGCGCGCACGTGTGTATGTGTGTGTGTGTGTGTGTGTGTGTGTGTGTGTGTGTGTGTGTGTGTGTGTGTGTGGTGTGGGGGTGTGTGTGTGGGGTGTGTGTGTGTGTGTGTGTGTGTGTTTGGGGAGAGGGCAGGGTCAATGGTTATCATGTGGCAATTTGCATTTTCAATCCTTATGTACATGACCTCCTCTCTTCTCTCTCTCTCCTCTCTCTCTCTCTCTCCTCTCTCTCTCTCTCTCTCTCTCTCTCTCCCTCTCTCTCTCTCTCTCTCTCTTCTCTCTCTCTCTCTCTCTTCTCCTGTCTCTCTCTTCTCTCTTCTCTCTCTCTCTCTCTCTCCTCTCTCTCTCTCTCTCTCTCTCTCTCTCTCCTCTCTCTCTCTCTCTCTCTCTCTCTCTCTCTCTCTCTTCTCTCTCTCCTCACTCTCCCCCCCCCCCCTTCCTCTCTCTCTTCTCTGTCTCTCTGTCTCTTCTCTCTGTCTCTCTCTCTCTCTTCTCTCTCTCTGTCTCTCTCTCTCTGTCTCTCTGTCTCTCTGTCTCTTCTCTCTGTCTCTGTCTCTGTCTCTGTCTCTGTCTCTGTCTCTGTCTCTCTCTCTCTCTCTCTCTCTCTCTCTCTCTCTCCTCTCTCTCTCTCTCTCTCTCTCTCTTTCTCTTCTCTGTCTCTCTCTCTCTGTCTCTCTCTCTCTGTTCTCTCTCTCCCTCTCCCCCCTCTCTGTCTCTGTCTGTCTCTCTCTCTGTCCCTTGTCTCTCTTCTGTCTCTCTGTCTCTCTCTGTCTTGTCTCTCTCTTCTCTCTCTCTGTCTCTTCTGTCTTCTCTCTCTCTCTTCTCTCTCTCTCTCTCTCTCTCTCTCTCTCCTCTCTCTCTCTCTCTCCTCTCTCTCTCTCTCTGTCCAGTACTATGTACGCTGTCATCTGTCACGACCGAGGACTGTTTCAGCAACCATGGACAGCAGCCGGTGTTTTGAAGTGGTTAATTAAATTCATGTACAGCTGTTAATGACTCACTACCTTGTCGTTTCTTTTGATCTTTTCTCCCTCACTTATTTCTATTTCCTACCCTTGAAAGCGAGAGCTAATAATAGCGTGTATTGACAGTTTTTTATCCTTTCTTTTTCTCTTTTTGTTTGTTGATATTCTTTAGTCAGTAAGTGTGTTTTGTCTGTTGTTTTGTTTTGTTTTGTTTCCAGTTGGCTTCTTTGTTTTAATCAGGCAGTCTTGTTTGTTTGTTTGGGCTTTCTGTTTTGGTGGAAATTGTATTCTTAAAACAAAAAAGTATAATAGCCTGTTCAGAGCAACCGGTACTATCAACTTGTAGGAGCATGTTAACAAATGTTTATTCAAAGGCTACATGAAAAGGCAGGACTTGCCATTTCTGGTCCAAGAAAAGACCGTTCACACATCCACCACACTTTGTACATTAATTACACCGACTAAGTTAAAAGGCTTGTGGCCATACTGTTATTAACTGCCAATATGAGAGAGAGAAGAGAGAGAAAAGAGAGAGGAGAGAGGGAGAGAGAGGGAGAGAGGAGAGAGAGGAGAGGGAGGAGAGAGAGAGGAGAGGGAGAGGGAGGAGAGGGAGAGGGAGAGACAGACAGACAACAGACAACACACACGACACACACAGACTGACTGACAGACAGATTCAGAGAGAGACAGAGACAAGAGACAGAGAAGAGAGAGAAGAGAGACAGACAGACAGACAGACAGACAGACAGACAGACAGAGAGAGAGAGAGACAGAGAGACAGACAGACAGACAGAGACAGACAGAGCAGAGAGAGAGAAGAGAGAGAGAGAGAGAGAGAGAGAGAGAGAGAGAGAGAGAGAGAGAGAGAGAGAGAGAGAGAGAGAGAGAGAGAGAGAGAGAGAGAGGAGAGAGAGAGATTAAAAAAACCAAGTTTCAAGGGAAATAACCTATGCTGAGTTCACTAGATCGCTTTAAAAGCCGGAGTAGTCTCCTCGTCCTGTAAGCAGACAACTTCTGTAGCTCTGAAATAAACCAAAGCAAATAAGTTTGTGCTTTATCGCCTTTCTGCTTCACAGAAAAGGGAAAAGGCTTCAGATGAACACTGAAACACCCTGTTAGCTTAAACTCTGTGTGGTGTGTGTGTGTGTGTGTGTGTGTGTGTGTGTGTGTGTGTGTGTGTGTGTGTGTGTGTGTGTGGTGTTGTGTGTGCGTGCGTGCGTGCGTGCGTGCGTGTGTGCATTTTCTGATAAAAATATGTTATTAAAACTTAGCAAATTCATAGTCAAGAGTAAAGTTGCATGACATTAATGAAAATGTTGACTATATTTTTATTTCTGTGAAATTCTGTGTATGAACGTGTTCTATTAATGCAGATTGTATATGTTACAGTTGATTTTGTTTGAAATCCTCCATGCCCCAAGACGGGTCAAAGGCGAATTAAATCTTGAATCTTCTGTGTGTGTTGTGTGTGCGTGCGTGCATGCGTACGTGGGTGTGTGTGTGTGATGAAAGATCCAATAATTGCATTTCAAGAACCTTTAATTGCCATCCTAGATCGGGCAGTTTACTAACTGGGTATCCCTCCAACAAACTTTCTCAGCGGCAACTGCTACTTTGCATATCCCTCATGCAAAAGTTCTCACCAACATTAATTTGCTACAAACTGTGAATATGCGTCCAGTAAAATTTCCCAGCAACTATTGATAAACTTTGAATATTATCCCTCCAGCAAAAATTCACAAACAACAATTTATAAACTTGCATATTCAAGCACAAAAATTCACAGCAACATTAATTTTGATAAACTTTCCAAATTTTACAGCAACATTTGATGAAGTCTGCATATCCCTTGAGCAAAATTTCAAAACAATAATTTACAAACTCTACATATTATTCCTACAGCAAAAGACACAGCAACAATTGATAAACATTGCATATCCCTCCAGCAAAATGTCAACATCAATGATAATTGATAAACTTTCATTTCCATCCAGCACTAAGAATTCTGCAGAAGTTGGATGGTGCATTGTGTTCGTCATTCCTTTGGCAGGAAATTGTGACGACCACAACAACTGATACAGGTGGGTTCCTGGTCACTTTATACACAACAGACAGACAGCCACCCACACGCACGCGTGCACGCACACACACAACCACACACACACAGACTTTATACAACACACGTGCACACGCGCACACGCGCACACACACACCACACACACACACACACCACACACACACCGCGCGCGCGCGCGCGCGCGCGCGCGTGCAGATACCCATACACACCAGCGTACTCCTGCATAAAAATTTGACAGCAACATTTGAAAAACTTTGCAAATTTCATAGCAACAATTTTTAAATTTTGATGTAAAAAAAAAGCACATGAGTGCTTATTCCGTTATCTTCGAAAATTAAAAAATAAATTAAAAAAAAAAAAAACATACCACCACACTCCCCCACACACCACACACCACACACACAACAACACACACACACACAACACACACACACACCCACACAACACACACACACACACAAAACACACAACACAACACACACACACACACACACACAGGACAAAGGCACGCTAACACCATGACTCAGCATACACACAGTAACATCAGACAGGATAATTACACCCTATCAAGGCTAGACACAGCTCCGGCCAAAATTCAAATCCGTCGCCAGTCTGACTAAAAATTATGACAAAATTGATGTTTTGAGTTACAGTATAAACTAAAAAGATCATCACGTTAAGAAAAAAAAGTCTGTAAAAATCTCTTCTTTTTTTTTAATGTCACCCACCTTTGCTACAAAATCAACCCTAATAAGCTGTAAAATAAATCCTGGAATGTTTTTTTTTTATACTTTGACAACTTTGAATTGTAACAAATGTAAAGAGTTTTTTGTTTTTTTTTTTAATCATTTGTAACTCAAATGCTTAAATACACAAAATCACCCGTTGGGATGCTAGGGGCCTATAAGTATGAATAATTGGGAGACAGGTTAGCCTAAGGGTCAGAACATTGCGCTCGCAATTTGACGACCCGGGTTCGACTCCCGTTCGAGAATTTTTTTTCCCTGGAGTTAACATCAGTGCTGACTCCACTCTCCCCAAAAGTCCTTCGGATGAGACTATAAACCGAGTCCCTGTGTGCGAACGCCGCAGAACATCTTGCGAACACGTTAAAATCCTGTTCCGCTTTTCGTAAGGGTAATTCACTGTGTGCTGGTGGGAACAGATGACAAGATTTACAAAAACTGCATATACACGTTGGGGAGAGTGGAGTCAGCACCGATGCTACCTCCAGGGAAATCCCCTCAAATGGGAATCGAACCCCAGGTGGTCGGATTGCGAGCGCAATGTTCGGAATTCGCAAGAGGTCAGAGGTAGATAGGAGAGGATAAATGAAGTAGATAACTGTTTTGCTATTAGTTTGTTTATTTTATGTGCTTTTGTATTTATCTCACTATTTTTTTTGTTTTTTTGCGGGGTTTTTTTGTTTGTTTTTTTTTGGGGGGGGGGGTGGGGGGTTTGCTTTAAACTATGCAAGAGCATTGTGTCTTTATCTTTCTTTTTTTTTTGGTAATATCATATCAACATGGAGAGAATGATAAGGGTTGTGACTTTCTGTTCTGTGCGCTATTTTTTCTTCCTTTTTATTCTCTTTTTTCCCCTGCCTGGCATGCAGTAATGGGCACAGCAGATGATGCAACAAGATAAGGGGAGGGGGGGAAAAGAAAAACACACACACACACACACACACACACACACACCCACACACCACCACACACACACCCACACCACACACACACACACACACAGATAGGGAGGGGCAATTGCCTGGCTGTAGCCTTCCTTTCCAACCTTGACATGTGCATGCAGTTTGTCTCTGGGAGTTTAGGTTTTTATCTCTGTGATTGTTTCCTCCGTTTCCTCTCTAGCTCTATGTCTGTCTGTCTGTCTGTCTGTCTGTCTGTCTGTCTGTCTGTCTGTCTGTCTGTCTGTCTGTCTGTCTGTGTCTTTCTGTCTGTCTGTCTGTCTGTCTGTCTGTCTGTCTGTATCTTTCTGCGTGTGTGACTGTCTCTTTTATGTTTGTCTGATTGTCACTGTGTGTTTTTCTGTCTGTCTATCTGCCTGTCTGTCTCTCTTATCGGTCTGTCTGTCTGTCTGTCTGTCTGTTCTGTCTTCTGTCTCTTCTGTCTCTCTGTCTCTGTCTTTCTCTCTGTTCTGTCTCTTTTCTGTTCTCTCTGTCTCTCTGTTTTTCTTGTCCTGTCTCTGTCTCTGTCTGTCTCTCTCTCGTCTCCTTCTCTCTTCTCTTCTCTTCTCTTCTCTTC
>CM060340.1:2058064-2063064 GCA_030674155.1 Stramonita haemastoma | reverse complement strand
TCTCTCTCTGTCTCTCTCTTGCTCTCTCGTCTCTCGTCTCTCTGTCTCTCTGTCTCTCTGCTCTCTCTCTCTCTCTCTCTCTCTCTCTCTCTCTCTCTCTCTCCTCTCTCTCTCTCTCTCTCTCTCTCTTCTCTCTCTCTCTCTCTCTCTCTTTCTGTCTTTCTGTCTTTCTGTCTTTTTGTGTCTGTCTATAACTCTAAAGAGGGCAGGTACCCATTGATTTACAGCTGGGTGAACTGGGGCAACTGTACTAAAGCCAAGGCGCGCAAACGGTCACCCATACACTTTGTAACCACTCTCGATGCTGCTTAAACCTTAGCTTGGGGAAAGCGAGTGCTTTGGCCACTGAGCTATCCCGTCCCCGGTATTTAATAGAATAATATTGTTGTTGTTCTTTGCTCCTTTAATGAACAGTTTAATTGTTTAAAAATCTTGTTGTTTTCCATTCGTTTCATTAAAACAGTCTATGATAAAACTGATTATTATTCTGTATGTGTTTAAAAACAGTCCGTATTAAAGTAAGTCTACGTAAACCCCCACCCCACCCCCACTCAACCAAACCCACTTTCCAGAAATAAGAATGATCATTAACCTTTCAGCACCTGCCTGCCCCTGACTCCTACACTATATCTAACAGCTAGTGAACCGTGTCGCCAGAGTCCAGCGCCACGTGGCAGGTTGGGACTGACCATGACTAATCCCAATGGCCCCTTTGTCTTTGGCCCTGCCCCCTTGAAATCTTCAGTCTGCAATGCAGCCCGTCTCTGCTCAAGTGTGCATCCTTTCAGAACTAGCTAGCGTGGTTGCTAAGCGACGGATGCTGGTCGTGAGGTGAGGATGAGGTCAATTGTCCGGCAATTGACCGTGTCCTTGGTGAGTGTGTGTGAGTAGGGGGGGGGGGATTATGTGCGTGTGGGGGGGGGGGATTATGTGTGTGTGTGTATGTGTGTGTGTTTGTGTGGAGGGTATCCAATATAGTGTGTGTATGTGTGTGTGTGTGGAGGGGGGGTGTTGTGAGTGTCAGTGTGTGTGTGTGGGGGGGGGGTTAACTACAGTGTGGTGTGTGTGTGTGTGTGTGTGTGTGTGTGTGTGGTGTTGTGTGTGTGTGTGTGTGTGTACACGCACGCACACATGCACGCCACACACACACATTTTGACCCAAACGATCTTCCATAGATTCGAACTTCAACTGCCATGTGGTCAAGCGTGGTCAGACAGAGGGGCGTGTCTGTCCATAATTCCAGGCTGATGAGGGTGGGAGGGGTGTGTCGTGTCCTTTAAGTGGTCTCCTTGTCCTTAACTGGTTCTAGACTTTTGAAACTGCTGGACCCCAGCCTATAAGCAACCAGAACATGATCATGTTCAAATTTTTATCCCATCATTTTGTATGAACACAGATGAAAATCAGGACCCAAAATAACGGCAATAAAAGAGATTATTTCAAACAAAAACAAAACTGAGTTGCAACTTCGAACATGAAATAATTTCTCTTTGAATTATTTCGAGGTTTGACCTTGTTCCGGCATGGGGTCATTTACCCGATACAGAGCACAGCATTCTACACGCACACTTTTCAGACCTGGGGGTCCAGTTCTGATCTCTTTCGAGCCTATCGACTTTAGGATAACACCACTTAAGGACACGACAGATGGGCCATTTTGTGGGCTTTTGTCCTTGGTGGTCCCCGCAGTTCAGATCATTGATCGAATGCAAATGACCTGTCTGCCTTTTCCTGTCATTTGCCATGAATGTTGTGAGGAAACGGAACGTCTGGTGTCAAAGCCAAATGCCTTCTTTTCAGATACCACTTGTGATTTTGTGTTGATA
The DNA here is from genome assembly GCA_030674155.1 of Stramonita haemastoma. Classification (NCBI taxonomy): domain Eukaryota; kingdom Metazoa; phylum Mollusca; class Gastropoda; order Neogastropoda; family Muricidae; genus Stramonita; species Stramonita haemastoma. The sequence goes on along the minus strand of CM060340.1, from coordinate 2,061,237 downwards.
TCCAGCAAGTCATACAGTATGGTTATAAAAAGAACAAACATCAACAAAATGAAACAAATGACAAAAGTAAGGAAGAATATCAAAATATTATTTGAATTCTTGATCGAAACCTGTACGAGAAGGATGAATTATTAAAACCTGCTGGTTCAATCTACGTGCTTTTTTTTTTAATGACAACATTTTAGATAAATAATGATATGCACATGTCATTTTCTGCAAACTCATATCTTCTATTCGACAAAAGTTTAAATAAATTATTATATGCACATATTCTTTTCTGCAAACTTGTGTCTTCTATTCATATGAAGTTCATAAAAGAATCGGTAGCTAGAGTCTAGTTGTTTTCTTTTATTGAAAAAACATAAATGAAAAAAGTTATAACAAAATCAGCCTTACTCTGCAGTGTCTCTAATCTCTGCATTTATTCAATTTTGTTTGAACAGTTGTTTATTCAGAAAAGATCATGTCTTCACAAACCCATTAAAACAACGACAAAGTAACAGTACAAACTTTCCTCACTGTATTTGTTTACACACACACAAATGTTCCCCCATGATACTATCGTCATCTATTGTCACATAACAACAATTCTGCTGCTGCTGCTACCATAGTCAACATCGGCATGTGTATCACCAGCATCTTTTGGTTTCTACAATTCAATTGGCAATTCACAATGGCGTATTCCCATTAACTCTTTTAAGCGATAGAAGAAGGGAAAAAAACACCTCGTCTAATACAGGCAACTAGGAGGACATGAACTCGGGATTCTCCCAGGCGGTGTGAGGTTACTTTATGACCCCCGCCATGGTCATTAAGAGGCGGACAAACCGTGTAGGACATTTGCATAACCGCGATTTACAAGCGACTGCTAGCGCCCCCAAGGGGGCTTCTATCTCACCAGGCCGTTTTCCATGGGCAGACAATCGATCGATACTAGAGTACCAACAGGGTTCACAAGAAGGGAGATAACTTGAAGAACAAAACTCTGAGAGACCAGAGAGAAGTCTGGCCACACTTCTATGATAAATTTTGGGCTCTGGTTACTATGATTTTTTTGGGTCTCAGTTATCTGTATGTTTACACACGGCACTTATAGGCATTCGCATGCCCAAAATATTTGTAAAAGATCAACTTTGACTCACAGCTCATGTGATTTGAGTATATACATACATAAAGGCATGCATACATACATACATACATACATACATACATACATACATACAACATACATACATACATACATAATACTACATACATAATACATATACATACATACATACATACATACATAATACATACATACATACATACATACATACATACATACATACATATCTTGCGCACACGATTAAATCCTGTTCCGCTTTTCGTAAGAGTAGGCCATCGTGTGACGGTGGAACAGATGACTTTGACAAAACTGCATATACACGGGACTGGAAGTAAAAAGCATATGAATGCTATTCCATTATCCTATGATGTACATAATACATACATACATACATACATACATACATACATACATACATACATACATACATACATACATACATACATACATACATACATACATACATACATACATACATACATACATACAACAATACAACATAATTACATACAAACATACATACATACATACAATACTACAACATACATACATACATACATACATACATACATACATACATACATACATACATACATACATACATACATACATGCAAATACATACATACATACTTACATACATGATCACATACATACATACATACTATACATACATACATACATACATACTACATACTACATACATAATACATCTCATACATACATATAATACATATTTATACATTTATACATTTATACATACTACATTAGGACATATGTATGGCCAATACCAATACGAAATATTCCTACTTGAAGCACATTGTTGGTTTATTTTAAAATCAGTTTACAAACCCATTTTTTCATTAATTAATGACAAGAAACGGACACACCTCACTTTGCCAACATTACAAGTAACCCCTTCTACTTTTGTTTTAAGGTGAAGCAATATTTAGATTTACCTGGCACCAACCTAGAGGCAGAACAAGACATTTTGTATCTTTAAAATTATTTCAAAATAAAACAGCACATGGAAAGCACTAGTTTTGTCCCTGTGACTTTTCTATCTGTGGAGTGTTGTCTGCGCTTTTCAGCTTCGATGGCTGCCGAATTTCAGTACATTTCGCTATTAGGCTGGTATCCTAAGTGATGCTATTTATGCGTCTGGAAGGGAAAATTGTAGTTTCCAAATCGTTCCCTCTTTCCCCTTTCTTTTGCATTTTCCCCACCTGAATAATACACACAGTCATAGACGTTTTAGTTCTAAATTTCACACTGGATCACAAACTTGATGTCTTTCTTCAGGGTTTTTGACAAAACGTGTTCTGCTTGTTATACCAAAGTGGTGTTGATTACGAACCAGATGTGTAGGGTCTTTTTTTCTTAATCATTCTTTTGCTTAATTTTCATCTAGAAATAAAGCTTCCTTTTCTTTTTGTGTTGTTAAAACCATTGCGACCCTGGATTGTAAACTGAAGTTGCTTAAAACTATGAACAAAAAGCTACACTATTCTTTGCTACAAAGAGAAAGAGAGACAGAGGCAGACAGAAAATGAGTAATCTTTATCGAATAATCTTTTTTTTCAAAGGTTACAGAGTAAGAATTCACATACATTTTTTTTCATCAAGCCCTTGCCCTACTTAAGAATATCAAAACAACAACAACAAAAATAACAAAAACAAAGCAAAACAAAAAAAAAAAAGAGTCAGAAAGACAGACAGACAGAGAAACAGACGGACAAACAGAAACAGACAGAGAGGCAGGCAGAGGGGTCATAGAGTGTTGGTTTCCCATCACATGGCACAAAAACCAAACCAAACCCAAAACAAAACAAAACAAAAACCAAAAAAAGGACAGGAAGCAAAACAAAGCCTTGCGTACTTACACAAGGACTTCCCACTGCCTAATTGTATGGTGTGAACACCACGCCTTAATAATCACTGGCCACTTTAGCTAACTAGGTCACAGACATCCCCCTCCCCTCTCCTCCCCCTCCCAAACGTTCTTTAATTAAGTAATTAGGTCACAGGAACCTCCCACTGATTTAAGCCTACTCTAGCTAATTAGG
>CM060340.1:2043064-2055564 GCA_030674155.1 Stramonita haemastoma | reverse complement strand
AATAATAAATAACGTACGCAAGCATGCTCGCACGCTGGTGTGCCGGTGGGAACAGATGACAATATTATTATCAAAACTGCATACACACGAAGACTGGATGTAAAAAAAGAAAGCACAAGAGTGTTTATTCCATTATCCTAGATAGAAAAGAATAAATAAAAATAGACTCGGGCGCGCGCACGCACGCACACACACACACACACACACACACACACACACAACATACACACACACACACACACACACACACACACACACCACCACCACCACCACCACCACCACCACCACCACCACCAACAACAACACCAACACCAACACAGAAAGAGAGACAGAGTCACACAGGCAAACAGACACTATTGATAGGATGACATTACAGCAGACATAAAGAACGGCAACAAACACCCCCCCCCCCCCATCCCCCTCCTCTCCCCCCTCCCCACCCTCCACCCCCCTCCTCCAGGATAAAAGTAAAATAAAAAAGAAAGAAAACATTTACCCCATAGGCAATCACGTTGACAACTGGACGATTAATGAGCAAATTTTGAGCAGTTCAAAGAGAAGAGAGGGAGTGGAGGCATGATGGGAACGGACAGAGATGGAGAGAATGCAGTAGAGAAAGAAAAGAAGAAAAAAAAGGCAACAAAGAGACAAAGAACTGTGAAATGCCTTTCATCCAAGAGGGAGAGAGGGGGGGAGATGGAGAAGAGAGAGAGGAGAGAGGGGAGAGATGGAGAGACAGACAACAGACAGACAGACAGACAGACAGACAGATAATCCTCGTATCTATCTATCTATCTATCTTATCTATCTATCTATCTATCTATCTATCTATCTATCTATTCTATCTATCTATCTATCTATCTATCTATCTCTGTCTATCTATCTATGTATCTATGTATCTATGTATCTTGTATCGTTGTATCTATATATCTATCTATCTATCTATCTATCTATCTATCTATCTATCTATCTATCTATCTATCTATCTATCTATCTATCTATCTATCTATCTATCTATCTATCTATCTATCTATCTATCTATCTATCTATCTATCTAATTCAGTATCTATCATCTACTATCTATATCTATCTATTCACTCTAATTCAGGTAGGTAAGTTTATCCACTTTCCGTCTGAATTCATCTCTGCAACTGATTCTATGACATAGTTGTTGCTGCTGCTACTGTTGCCATTGATTGTGTCTGAGAGGGTGTTTGGGTTTTTGTTTTTTTGTTGTATTTTTTAGGGGGTGGGGGGGTTGGGGGAGGGGTTGCAGTCAGGGTAGAGAAGTGCATTCCAGGATAATGATATGGGCATGTGTAAGGAGGGGAGGGGAGTAAAAGAAAAATGAAAAATAGGAATGCACCCTCTCCCCGATTTCGTTTCTGCTATATTGATAGGTAGACCCCTGAGTTCCTGCTGTGTGTGACTCTGTGTTCTGTTCTCCATGTCAATTACCTAATGACCATGAACAGTGCAGAGGAATATAGATGAATAAAGAAAGAAAGAAAGAAAGGAATTGATAATATAAAGTGATAAAGGAAAGAATGAATGAGCAAACGTAATGTATAATCATTATGTCATCATGAGACACTAACAAACATGGAAGGAAGGAAGGAAGGAAGGAAGGAAGGAAGGAAGGAAGGAAGGAAGGAAGGAAGGAAGGAAGGAAGGAAGAAGGAGGGAGGGAAGGAAGGGAGAAAGTAAGTAAGATATTACGTAAGTTGGTAATTACAAAAAGTAAGAAATTAAGAAACCAAGTAAGTAAGTAAGTAAGAAAGTAAGTATACATGCATGTATACAAGTATGTATGGAAGAAAATAACTAAGTAACTTAGTAATGAACGAATGAATAGATTAATGAAGAATAAACAAAGAAACAAATAAGAAAATAGAAAAATGAAATTAATTGCAATGAGGCACCAGCAAAAACAATAGATGAGTTAGTAAACAAACAACAAAGAGATCAATGAGCAGAAAAATAAATGTTTACATCGTAATGTGGTATATACCAACACATAAATAAGTAAATTTAAAAAAAAATTATACATGAACACAACGTTTACATCAGAGTGGGATACTGACAGACAACCAAGTAAATAAATACCTAGATTGATACACGATTGAACAAATTAAAAAAAATCATTAAAAAAAAACAAATGAATACATCGAAATGTAACACCAAAAAACGGTTACGTGATTAAGCCAAATAATGGACAAGTCAACCATCAAATAAATAAACAAATGTAACTTACGTTGCAAAGTTGCCAAAAACAAACACATACCTAGTTTGTTTCTGAACCAATCATATAACGACGTCATGATCATTCAACTATCCCCCTTATACCTGTTGCCTTGTCATGTCTTTCTGTTTTAAAGGTAAAGGTAAAGGTGTCCCATACCCTAGGCAGCCGTAGGGGAGCAAGGCATCAGAGACCTCAGCTTCTCTAGGGGCCAGCATATTGAGGGCGGAGCCCATCTTCTCTCCCTCGCTGCTTTACCCTCCCTGACTCTAAAGAGGGCAGGTACCCATTGACAGCTGGGTGAACTGGGGGAAGTGTACTGAAGCCAAGGCGCACAAACGGTCACCCATCCAACTGGTAACCACGCTTGACGCTGCTTAACTTGACTGGGGGAAAGCAAGCGCCCTGACCACTGAGCTATCCCGCCCCCTCTGTTTTGCCTTCCTAAAATCCGTTAGTCTCCATATTTTTCGTTTCTAAAACGGTGCTGCAGTGGGGCTGGAGACGCGAAGTTTTATTGATTATTTTCTTCAGCGGTGTCAGTGTTATCGTCTGCAATCAGGGAGGGGTCCTTTTCCAGCCGTCAATGATTCATGTTCTCTGTCTGACAGTTCTGCTGCCTGCAGTCTGTTCTCTCTGTGTGCTGGAGGATTTGTCTTTCTCTGTGTATTTCCCCCTGCACTTTTCTGTCTGTCTGTGTGTGTGTCTGTGTTTTTGTCTGTCTTTGTCTTTGTGTTTCTCCCTCTGTCTAGTGTCTGTCTCTTTGTCTGTTTGTATCATCGAAGAGAAAGAATTTCAAGGAACAAGAAAAATTGCGAAGAAGAAGAAGACGAAGAAATTGCGAAGAAGAAAAAGAAAGATAGAAAAAAAAAAGAAAAAAGAAGAAGAAAAACAACAACAATAAGAACATGAACAAGAAATAAAAGCAAAGCTTTGAAAAAAGGATGAAAATAAAAACCAAAAAATTAATAAAAAGACTAAACTGAAAAGGAAACCAACCACAAATAACCCCCAAAAAAAACCAAACGACAGAAAAATGAATTAAAGAAGGAAAGAAAGAAGTAAAGAAAGAAAGAATAAAAAGAAAGACAGACAGACAGAAAGAAAGATAAGAAAAGAATAAAGAAAGAAAGATGGAAGGAAGGAGGGATGAAAGGAAGAAAAGGAAGACAGAAAGAAAGAAAGAAAGAAAGAAAGAAAGAAAGAAAGAAAGAAAAAGAAAAAACCACAAACAACCAACCAAACAAACTTATAAAACCAAAACCAAACAAACCAACAAACGATAAAAAACCCACACAAAACAAACCCTCTCTCCTCCCCATCCCACCCCACCCCCAAATTCTCCAACTATATCCCAACAGTACAAAATTGTGCATGCACAGAAAGTGCCTGTACCAGTCTACGGGTCAACTCTGGAATCACAGACAGCCGTGGCACCATATATGGAACCGGCTTTAAGGGGGGGAAAAAAAGAAGAAAAAAACAAACCAAACACTCGGTGGCTGTGTGTGAGTTGGGCTCGTCATCATTAGTCACGTACAGCATTCAAACAGGGAAAGAGAGAAAGGGAAGAAAGGGAGCTGGAGGGAGAGGGAGAGGGGAAGGTGGAGGGGGGAGGGGAAAGAATGGAGAATATCCTTCCCAAAGATGGTCCTGTTCCCTCCATCCCCACCCTTACACCCACCCTCACTGTCACCCCCCCCCCCCTACCCCACCTTTAACAGTGTATTATTCAAAGGACGTGTCGCTTTCATCCCAGTGATGAGCCATCAAAGTATCACAGAGAGAGAGACAGAGACAGACAGAGACAGACAGAGAGAGACACAGACAGAGAGAGACAGAGACAGTCAGACGGAGACAGAGACAGAGAGACAGAGAGATAGATACAGAGACAGAGACAGAAACAGACAGACACAAACAGCCAGACAGACAGACAGACAGACAGAGGCAGAGACAGACAGAGAGGGTGAAGAAAAAGGAGGGAATCAGAGAAGGGGGAGGGGGAGTGGAGATAGGGGAAGAGGAGGGGGGGGGAAGGACGGAGGAGGGAGGTCATATTCCGGATCATTTTTGCCAGAGTCAGACTGTTGACAGTTAATTTCGGGGTCATAGAAATGGTCGCTTTGTTATTCCCTGTGGCTGGCTGTGTCTCTTCCTCCAATAGCGCCACACGTGCATTAAGGCGCATGCGTGCACACATGCGTGCGCGCGCTCTCTCTGTCTCTGTCTATATTTCTCTTCTGTCTGTCTGTCTGTCTGTCTGTCTGTCTGTCTGTCTGTCTGTCTGTCTGTCTGTCTGTCTGTCTCTCTCTCTCTCTCTCCTCTCTCCTCTCTCTCTCTCTCTCTCTCTCTCTCTCTCTCTCTCTCTCTCTCTCTCTCTCACACACACACACACACACACACACACACACACACACACACACACACACACACACACAACCTCACACTTTCAAACAGGATAATGATATCGATTACACTTTGACAACAGGTAACACCCAAAAAAAAACCCACACACAAAGCAAAATAACACCACCGATAACAAAAAAATAACACTAAGCGCAACCACGCTTTTTAAGGAATAAATTTTTAATTGACGGAATAAAGTGTTAAAGTGGGAGCAGAGAGAACCCTGTGATCGATCGCTTTGTCTAAGAAGTGACACGTGCGCGCACTCATTCTCAGGGCAACAGTTCCGTTGGTACCGTCACTCATAAGCCGTTTTCGATTTTCAAAACAATGGCCAAATATTGTAGGAGATGTGATGGTTGGGGGGGGGGGGGGGGGGGGGGGGGAGGAGAGAGGGAATCATGGAGGGGAGCAGGGAAGGGAGGGATCGAATAATTTTTTTTAACCCAAAACAACTGGAACCCAAACAAAGCCTTAAAGTACTAGTGGACGTGCAACAGGCATGATGGAACTATTTTTGAAAGCCCACCTCCTCTGTATTTATTTTTATTTATTTTTATTTTTATTTTTTTCTTTTATATCGAGGATAACAGAATAAGCAATCATGTGCTTTTTTTCATCCGGTCCCCGTGTGTATGGCAGTTTTTTTGTAAATATTGTCATCTGCTCCCCACCGGCACACGATGGCCTACTCTTACGAAAAGCGGAACAGGATTTAATGTGTGCGCAAGATGTTCTGCGTGCGTTCGCACACGGGGCCTCGGTTTAAAGTCTCATCCGAAGGACTTTTGGGGAGAGTGGAGTCAGCACTGATGTTAACTCCAGGAAGAAAATTTCCTCGACCGGACTCGGACTCTGTATTTCAGAGAGAGAGAGAGAAGAGAGAGAGAGAGAGAGAGAGAGAGAGAGAGAGAGAGAGAGAGAGAGAGAGAGAGAGAGAGAGAGAGAGAGAGAGAGAGAGACAGACAGACAGACAGACAGACAGACAGACAGACAGACAGACAGACAGACAGACAGACAGACAGACAGACAGACAGACAGACAGACCGATAGATAGGTAGACAGATATATAGATAGACAGACAGCAGCAGACAATCAGACAGACAGACCGAAAAACAGAGACAAACGTACAGACAGACACACCGACAAAAATAACTAAAAAGAAAATGGGTGACGGGAGGGGGAGACAGACAGACAGAAACAAAGAACGACGAAAAGCACAATGAAGAAGAAGAAGAAGAAGAAGAAGAAGAAGAAGAAGAAGAAGAAGAAGAAGAAGAAGAAGAAGAAGAAGAAAGAAGAAGAAGAAGAAGAAGAATTAAGAAGAAGAAGAAGAAGAAGAAGAAGAAGAAGAAGAAGAAGAAGAAGAAGAAGAAGAAGAAGAAGAAGAAGAAGAAGAAGAAAAATGCCAAGAAATATTGCGAAGAAGAAGAAGAAGAAGAAGAAGAAGAAGAAAAGAAGAAGAAGAAGAAGAAGAAGAAGAAGAAGAAGAAGAAGAAGAAGAAAGCCAAGGGACCAACCACTAAAGACAGCAGCAACAGACGGTGAAGCTAGCCAGCTAGCCAGCATTGTGACTCACCCCCACAGCGGCAATTTCCCCCCCGGGAGTCTTTTCATTTTCAATCAACTAAACACAGCAGGCTACATCGATACCCCTGAGATCAAAATGGCCTGTATTATTATTAGTACCTGTCAGGTGTGTGTGGTGTGTGTGTGTGTGTGTGTGTGTGTGTGGTGTGTGTGTGTGTGTGTGTGTGTGTGTGTGTGTGTGTGTGAGGGGGGGGGGGGGGCAGGGGGCACGGGTGCATGTGTGTGACTGAGTCCACGCTAAATGCACAAAGAGTAGGAGGTGTTCGCAGTACAGAGGTCAATGAGGGTGAAAGGGTAAAGGATAGCCTTGTATAGGGATCGTGTGCATGTCTTAGTAGCGTAGAGGGGAGGGGAGAAGGAGGAGGAGGCGGAGGAGAAAGAGAAGAAGGGGGGGAGGGGGGGGGGAGTTAGACATAGAAGTAAGATGCGCAAACGTTCGCGTAGGCGTAGACAGATAAAAGATAAATACATACACAGGCCTGAGAGAGAGATAGTCACACACAAACACACACGCGCATGCACGAGAGCATACACACAAACATACTATGTGCAGTAGTAGTAGTGATCGTGTTAGAAGTAGAAGTAGCAGCAACAGCAGCAGCAGCAGCAGCAGCAGCAGCAGCAGTAGTAGTAGTAGTAGTAGTAGTAGTAGTAGTAGTAGTAGTAGTAGTAGTAGTAGTAGTAGTAGTAGTAGTAGTAGTAGCCCTAGTAAGTAGTAGTAGTAGTAGTAGTAGTAGTATAGTAGTAGTAGTAGTAGTAGTAGTAGTAGTAGTAGGTAAGTTAGTTAGTAAGAGCTATTGCCATTGTAACACTAGCAGCGGCAGTGACAGTAATGAATTAATGGTGACAGTAAATGTCCTCACTATTACAGCAGTACTGGTAGCACAAACAGCTGTGGTTCTCTGTATTCTTTAAGCTTTGTCATCAGCTGGAACAGGGAATTCCCCATGCACCATTGACAGCCTGTGCGCACGCAATCTTCTGCAACACACATACACATACACGCGCACGCGCGCACATGCTCACACTCTCTGTATCTCTCTGTCTCTGTCTCTGTCTGTCTGTCTGTCTGTCTGTCTGTCTGTCTGTCTGTCTGTCTGTCTGTCTGTCTCTCTCTCTCTCTCTCTCTCTCTCTCTCTCTCTCTCTCTCTCCTCTCTCTCTCTCTCTCTCTCTCTCTCTCTCTCTCTCTCTCTCTCTTCTCTCTCTCTCTCTCTCTCTCTCTCTCTCTTCACACACACACACCCCACACACACACTACGCACACACTCACACACACACACACACACTACACTACACCACACTACACACACCACACCACACCACACCACACTACACTACACCACACCACACCACAACTACACTACACTACACTACACTACACTACACTACACTACACTACACTACACTACACTACACCACACACACACACTCTTTGATCATCATTCATTTCCCTTGTCAGTGCCTTTGTTTCCAGCAATAAAAGGGGGGGTAAACTTTCCCTCCTCTCATTAATTAGCCCTACATGTAATTAGCATAATTAGCTCTCGTGCACAGCTGCCCAGGTTGCCCTGTCTGCCATGGTATTATGGGCGGGCAGTGATGTGTGCACTAATGGTCACAATGGAGCGTGAAGCCTTGTCTAGTCTGGCTAGCTGTACCCTCCATCTACATCTACCTGCGTATCAAAAATGCATCACGCGTTGTGTATCAAAAATGCATTACGCATCGTCTCAGTTTTTACTCTGTATATGTGTTGTGTGGTGGTGGTGGGTGGGGGTGGGGGGGGGGGGGGGGGTGGTGGGGGTTGTGTGCGTGTTGGTGTGTTGGGGTGTGTGGGTGGTGTGTGTGTGTGTGTGTGTGTGTGTGTGTGAATTTTTACTCTGTGTGTGTAGGATGTGTAGGGATTGTGTGTGTGTCCTGTCTGTCTCTCTGTCCCCTCTGTCTCTGTCTCTCTGTCTCTGTCTCTGTCTCTCTCTCTCTCTCTTCCTCTCCTCTCTCTCTCTCTCTCTCCTCTTCTCTCTCTCTCTCTCTCTCTCTCTCTCTCTTTCTAAAGGGTAAGCCCAGGCGCATATTTGCTTTGATCTTCTGCATGTGCACAGACTTGAAGAAAATTAAAACACTGACAATCCTGCAATGTAAATGAAACTGGAAGATCATAAAACTGCCTATTATTATTACGCTTAAGTTCAACAGATATCATTACCTAGATTCGATCCCACGGCTTCATAGACCTACTCACGGTACTAAAGTCAAATTGTATTAGCAACTCGGCTCTAGCTAATAGTGTCCGTCACTGTTTCCAATAATGTAAAGGTATCTTTCTCTCCTTCTCTCTGTCTAAGGAACAGTACGGGATAGTCTGTGGTCAGAGTGATGCGCTCGTGATCTGATGACCCAGGTTCGAATCTCGTTCAAGAGGATTTTTTCCTCTGGAGTTAACATCATGCCGACTTCACTCCCCCAAAAGTCCTTCGGTTGAGATTACAAACTGAGGTCCCGTGTGCGAACGCACGCAGAACATCTTGTACACACGTTAAAACCCGTTCCGCTTTTAGTAAGAGTAGGCTGTTGTGTGCTGGTGGAAACGGATAACAAAAGGGACAAAACTGCATGCATACAGGGACTAGATATAAAAAACAACAACACGAGTGCGTATTACATTATCCTCGAAATAAATAGAGTCTAATTGGTTTAGATTGATTTTATTCAGAATTTGGAACAAACATTGAAAACAACAGCACTTTGGAATCATATTTATTCTTTTATATCGAGGATAATGGAATAAGCACTCATGTGCTTTTTTAACATGCAGCCCCCCAACAGTCAAAGCAACAACAAGATTGTAGCTTATGGTGTGCTCAATATAACAATGAACATTTACATGAAAACGGCGGCTGTTGAGCTGCAATGTGCAAACCAACAACTAAAACCAAAAAATAAATAAATAATTACACTCAGAATATTGGGTTTCCTCGATCAGACGTTGGAAAATAAACACGCAGTCAGACAGACTGATGGACACTCCTATTACATTTTTGGGGTAGGGGAGGTGGGATAGGGTGAAAGTGGGATGGGTGGGGGAGGGGGTATCAGCTGTGCTGTCAAAGAATTTTCAGGGTATGGTGTCACTGGCATGATAGCTTACTCCTCCCACCCCACCCCACCCCACCCGGCCCACCCACTTCCTATTAGGGTGTGTGTGTGTGTGTGTGTGTGTGTGTGTGTGTGTGTGTGTGTGTGTGTGTGTGTGTGTATGTGTGTGTGTGTGTGCGTGTGTTTGATTGTGTGTGTGTGCGTGTATGTGTGTGTGTTTGAGTGTGTTGTTTGTTTGTTTGTTGTGTGTGTGTGTGTGTGTGTGTGTGTGTGTGTGTGTGTGTGTGTGTGTGTGTGCGTGTGTGTGTGTGTGTGTGTGTGTGCGTGGGCGTGCGTTTTCGAGGGAGGTAAGGCTCTCTCTCTCTCTCTCTCTCTCTCTCTCTCTCTCTCTCCTCTCTCTCTCTCTCTTCTCTCTCTCTCTTCTCTCTCTCTCTCTCTCTCTCTCTCTCTCTCTCTCTCTCCTCCCCACCCAACCCACCCACCCACCCCTACAAACCCCATTCCCCACTCTCCTAGCCCCACCCCACCCTACTCCCTCTCTCATTCACTCTTCCTTCCATTATTTCGATGTCTCATCATCTCATCCTCTACTGCTCTGCTGTCTGTCTGTCTGTCTATCTAATTATCCTAGACACCAGGGTTTTTCCCACCAGACACAGGAAAATAAACTCGCAGTCAGACAGACTGACACACGTATACAGACAATCCTCTTCGACATTTTTTTTTTTAAAATTAATTCCATTTCTTTTTCTTGTTTTTTTTTTCTCTCTTTTTCTATTGAGGAGGGTAGGTGGGAGGGGGGAGGGGGGTTAGGGGGTAGGGGGGTGGGAGGGGTCAGTTGTGCTGTCAGTCATTGTTTTTTTTTAGAGCATGGTGTCATTGACTTGATAGGTGAAAGCCGCCCCCCCCCTCCCCCCACCGCCTCATCCCCCTTCTCCCTCCCCCCCCCCCAAATTCACAGTGTGTGTGTGTGTGTTTTTTGTTTGTATATTTATTTATGTAATTATTCATTCATTTATTAAGACATTTAGTTAGTTAGCTAGTTAATTAGTTAGATAGCTACTTAGCTAGTTAGCTAGTTAGTTAGTTAGATAGTCAGCATACACAGGTGTTTGTGTGTATGTGCGTGTATATGTGTATACACGCTATTATGCATGGGTGCGTGAGTGAGTGCGTGCATGCGTGTGTGTGTGTGTGTGTGTGTGTGTGTGTGTGTGTGTGTGTGTGTGTGTTGTGTGTGTGTGTGTGTGTGTGTGTGTGTGTGTGTGTGTCCATGCGTGCGTCAGCGTTCGCGTGTGTAAATGACAGCACATGATATGTCAGACAGGCAGTCAAGGACAGAGACAGAGACAGCAGTCAATGTCACTACTGTGTGCTGGTATGACACAGGGGGCTGTCTCTGGCTGCACTTGCACACACAAGTGTAGATTTGTGTACATTATTTATTTTATTTTTTTATTTTATTTTACAACACTTTATATCACAGCAGATTTCTTTGCAGTGATCTCTCTCCTCTCTCTCTCTCTCTCTCTCTCTCTCTCTCTCTCTCTCTCTCTCTCTCTCTCTCTCTCTCTCTCTCTCTCCTCTCTCTCCTCTCTCTCTCTCTCTCTCTCTCTCTCTCTCTCCCCCCACCCCCCCCGGGGAGGGCACGTCGCCACAAGTGCTGCGCCTACCCATTATTTTTGTCTTCTTTTTCCTGTCTGTAACTGTATTTGTTACCCTATCAGAGAGGGCCTTTTTCTACAGAATTGTGCCAGACAACCCTCTTGTTGCCGTGGGTTCTTTTACGTGCGCTAAATAATGATGTGTAACACACTGGACCTCGGTTTTTCGTCTAATCCGGAAGACTAGCACCCAGACAACCACTCATGGTCTAATTGAGGGTGGGAAAGTTTGAGGCCCAAACGGGATTTGAACCACCAGACACTCCGACCCGGACTTTTCGCTTTCTAGGCAGGCGCGTTACCTCTAGACTCCCGATCCATTATCCTATTATATTCTGTCAGTCTGTATCAACAGAGAGTGGGGTTCTCATGGGTCTTACCTTTCGAAACCACAGGCGTTGAAACTGCCGTTTTATACATGCTAGTATCTAATATTACAGGGAGGAGAGGGGGGGGGGGGGGGGGATCGCGGAGGGGGGTAGGGGTGGAGTTGGTGGAGAGGTGGTGGGTAGGGGTAGGGGTAGTAAGGGGGTGGGGCGAGGGGTAGGGGATGATAAACAAATTGTTAGGTTTTGCGTTTTCGTTGCACATTGTGAGATAAGGTATCAAGGTTTTTTTATTATTTTATTTTATCTTATTTTTGGAGAACAGATTGGAAATGGCAGTTAATTATAATTTGAATTTCAAACTGTTTTTATTTTTTAGAATGTTTGCCGTTACGAAAAACCGTTACAAAATTTAATTGGTCCCAGTAAAGGGGCAGGTGTAGGTGTGATTCATTTCTGCTGTTTGTCTTTTGGTCTGTCTTGCCTGCATGTCTCTCTGTTTGTCAAACACACCCCCTGTGTGTGTGTGTGTGTGTGTGTGTGTGTGTGTGTGTGTGTGTGTGTGGTGTGTGTGTGTGTGTGTGTGTGTGTGTGCATATGTATGTATATATGTATGTATGTATGTATGTATATAATATATATATATATATATATATATATATATATATATTATGTGTGTGTCTGTGTCTGTGTTTCATATATATATATATAATATATATATATATATATATATATTATATATATATATATATAAATATATATATATATATATATAGCTTGCCCTCCATACATACTTGCCCAGGCTTTGCGCTCTAAAGACTAGAGCGCAACTCCATAGTCTTCCGAGACTGATGGGTGCCTACTACTCTCTCTCTCTCTCTCTCTCTCTCTCTCA
Source organism: Stramonita haemastoma (assembly GCA_030674155.1). Classification (NCBI taxonomy): domain Eukaryota; kingdom Metazoa; phylum Mollusca; class Gastropoda; order Neogastropoda; family Muricidae; genus Stramonita; species Stramonita haemastoma. The sequence continues at coordinate 2,043,347 of CM060340.1, read as the reverse complement.
TCTCCTCTCTCCTCCTTCTCTCTCTCTCTCTCTCCTCTCTCTCTCTCTCTCTCTCTCTCTCTCCTCTCTCTCTATATATATATATATATATATATATATGAGAGAGAGAGTATGTGTGTGTGTTTGTGTGGCGTGCACACACACACACACACACGCCAACCACCCCCACCATCCCCTCCTCCCCCCTGCCCACGCCCCCCCACCACCCACACCACCACCACACACACACACACACACACACACACACACACACACACACACACACACACACACACACACACAC
>CM060340.1:2033064-2038064 GCA_030674155.1 Stramonita haemastoma | reverse complement strand
AACCTAAGGTCGATAGGATAGCTATGCTTAAGGTGTCTCCGTACAGAACACGAGATTGTGTATACGTATGTGGCCTCTGAGAATTCTAAGGACGAAAATGTAATTATAGGACAACTTGTAACCAAAAATTCCCATCTGCTGCACCTAGCTACGCATTTTCACCTGATCGATATGGAATTTTTCCTCTGAATGTAACGGATGTTTTCATTCAGATCTCTGTGTCTGTGTGTCTGTGTGTCTGTCTGTCTATGTCTGTATGTATGTATGTATGTATGTATGTATGTATGTATGTATGTATGTATGTATGTATGTATGTATGTGTCTTTGTGTACCTGTCTGATTGTGGCTGTCTGCCTCTCTGTCTGCCTGCCTGTCTGTCTGTTTGTCTGTCTGTCTGTTTCACACAGACACATGCGTTCACACACGCTCTGACACAGATATAGACGGACGCGCAAAAACGTATGGACAGACAGACAGACACAAAGACTGAAAAACACGGAGCACATTGGCTCATCCGCAAGCATGTCGAAGCGGCCTGCCTTCCAACAATTACCACGGCTGATTGCAGAAACGTGCAGTCACAATACTTTACCTGCATCCACAACCTCCCCCCTTCCCCCCTCAACCCCCCCCCCCCTCCCCATCACCCCCCATCTCTTTCCTCACAGCCAGAAGAGCTTTGCAGTCTGTTTTGACAGGGGTTTCAGACACATTAACATTAATTAATATTCATTTTTTGTGCCCTTTTAGTTTAGCGTTATGTTCTAGTATTTTTTGGTTTATTAAAAAACAAAATAGTTGAGTACTAGAACAACGTATCACCAACACATGAAATGTGTACAACAAACATAATATTACATTTTCTGTACTGTGTTCTGTTTCATCATATTGTTAGGTAAACGATTTAAACATCAGTGCAAGTCTTTTTTAAACGTATAATTATTATGCGCCATTCACCAGCCTGTTAAAAGCAGGCATGTGTTGATGTGCACGACCTCGATTCTAACATCCTGAAGAACTATAGACCCGTCTCTAATCTGCCTTTTATCTCTAAAGTCCTTGAAAAAGTTGTTCTGAAACAACTCAATAGCCATCTTCTTTCCAATAATCTCTTTCCCCCTTTTCAGTCTGCCTATCGCGTCAACCACAGCACTGAAACCACCCTGGTTCATACTCTAAACATGCTTCTCTATGCTTCTGACTCAGGGAAAATCTCCCTTCTTACTCTTCTCGACTTATCTGCTGCCTTTGACACTATAGACCATTCAGTTCTCCTCTCCCGTCTCCAGAACATGTTTGGCGTTAAAGGCACAGCCCTCACCTGGTTCACTTCATACCTCGCAGACCGAGTCCATACAGTTGCAGTAAACAAGATTCAATCAGCACCTGCCAAACTGGAATGTGGTGTCCCTCAGGGATCAGTTCTGGGCCCTCTTCTTTTTACCCTCTATACTGCTCCACTGTCACATATAATAAACCGTCATCATATCAATTATCACTTTTATGCTGATGACTCGCAGATTCAAAGCAGTGACACACCTGAAAATCTTCCTTCTCTCTTGACAAATATGACCAGCTGCCTTCAAGACATCCAACACTGGATGATACAAAACAAATTACAACTAAATGCAGATAAAACCGAAGCCATGCTTGTAGGCACCAAACACAAACTCTCCTCCATTCCAATAACTTCAATATAATTCGGCAATACGTCAGTTCCGCTATCCACTTCTGTGAAGTATCTAGGAGTCGTTGTCGATAACACTCTCTCCATGCAAAAATTCATTACCCAAACCTGTCAGTCATGCTACTATCAACTACGGCGTATTAGCGCAATTCGAAAGTACCTGTCCACTGATGCAACTTCCAAACTTGTCACTTCTCTTATTCTCTCACGTCTGGACTATTGCCATTCTCTTTTGGCTGGTCTGCCAGCATCATCCATCCACTCCCTTCAACGTATACAAAACTCCGCAGCTCGTCTGGTCCTCAGAAAGAAAAAATCTGAGCACATCACCCCTCTCTTGCAATCTCTTCATTGGCTGCCCGTACCACAGAGAGTAAACTACAAGATCAATACCCTCTGTTACAAATGTCTCCACAATACTGCACCCTCCTACCTCTGTGAATGTCTTCACTTGTACACACCTTCTCGCTCCCTCCGCTCGTCGGCAGATACTTTGTCCCTAAGAACACCCAGATTCAACCTATCTACCGTTGGCCGCCGCTCTTTCTCTGTTTCCGGTCCATCGATGTGGAACGACCTTCCTCTCTCCCTCCGTCAAAAGCCTACTTATGACACTTTTAAATCCAACCTCAAGACACACTTATTTCAAACCTAAGTTTTTCTCTTTCCGCTTCCATCTCTTACCTGTCCCTGCCTTCAACATCCACCTGCCAAAGTGCATAACGTTTGTAGGTGTGTGTGCGTGCGCGTGCGTGCGTGAGTGTGTGTGTGTGTGTGTGTGTGTGTGTACATTCGAATTTGTCAAAACTGTAAATAGTTGCTGATTGTGCGTCGTGTAGGTTGAATGCAAGCGCTTTGGTTTGTTTTTGCAAGATATAGCGCTATACAAATTCCATGTATTATTATTATTATTATTATTATTATTATTATTATTATTATTATTATTATTATTATGTGTAAATTTGATAGCATGTGGTAGGTATTTTGGTTAACACTTTCGTTTTGATATAGACTCCATACAAAGCTTTGCTGATATGATATCAATAACAAAACAGATATTTTGTTATTTGAAAGAAGCATAAAAATTCATGCAGATGACAAGCCATACATGAAAAAATCTATCTATCCCTTAGTCTGGTGACCCTGGGGGCGCGCCCCTGAAGACTTGACAACCAGTGAAAATAGAGAAACAAATACTTGAACATTAGGTCAGTCAGTAAATATTTGTTGATTGGTGTTATCAGTGTTGTATTGTTACGTTGTATACGAGTTTCTTTTAGTTTAATACTATTTAGAAAACTGATAAAAGCGTAATATGTATTGCATGCAGCCCTGATGTATAATTACCAGACTAGTGTCTGTTACAAAATAATGAAACTGTAACATAGAAGCATGGTCTTATAGTCATGTTAAACGTTTATTATGCTTACTAAATTTCTGCGATATGATTTAATCAATGTCTCTTGATTTGATCACGCTTGAAGTTGTTGGCTTGTTGTTGTTCAATACATTTTCGATGTATCCTATGTACTGTATGCTTGCGTTGTATTTTGGATGAATAGTAACATAAATCAAATGTTACATTCTACAACCACCATCTGAATAATTTGTACAAAGTGTGCGGAGTGTATGCATGATGTAACAGATGTGTTTTTCTCTCTGCGTCATTGTGTTAACGGACGATTGTGTTTCATGTGCTCTATTTTTAGAATTATCTTTCTGTCAGCGCGTTTGCTTATTGTTTATGCTTCCATGGACAGAGTACAATGATATAAGCTCTAAGCTTGTTGGTGGTCTGAGTAGTCTTATTTACCATTGATGCTGTGCAATCATCTTTGCGAGAATAAAAACGTTTTTAATAAATACACCATGGATTGTGTTGGTCTTGGTGCTTCTGAACTGAAGCTGCGTGAGTCACAGAGAGAGAGAGAGAGAGAGAGAGAGAGAGAGAGAGAGAGAGAGAAGAGAGAGAGAGAGAGAGAGAGAGAGAGAGAGAGAGAGAATCAAATCAAATTCTTTAATTTCGAGGATAATCCAGTCCCAGAGAGAGAGAGAGAGAGAGAGAGAGAGAGAGAGAGGAGAGAGAGAGAGAGAGAGAGAGAGAGAGAGAGAATGTGTGTTTGTGTGTGTGTGTGTGTGAGTGTGTTATTTTCGGGGTGGACACAATGAACAAGCAGATAATTAGTATAAAACAAAAACCACACACACACACGCACGCACACACACACACACACACACACACACACACACACACACACACACACACACACACACACACAGATGCCAAAAAGGCATGCTGGTTGTGCTGTTTTCACAAGGGCGTTGTTGTAGTTGCTGTGGAGTCCGAAGTTGCTGAAACAGCAATGCCATCATTGCCGTGCCATCGATGGTTCGCCACAAGAACCGTGTGAGTGCAGCCACTAGAGAGAGAGAGAGAGAGAGAGAGGAGAGAGAGAGAGGAGAGAGAGAGAGAGAGAGAGAGAGAGAGAGAGAGAGAGAGAGATCATTGCCTGCTACGAGAGAGAGAGAGAGAGAGAGAGAGAGGAGAGAGAGAGAGAGAGAGAGAGAGAGAGAGAGAGAGAGACAGAGACAGAGACAGAGACAGAGACAGACAGGCAAGAGACAGAGACAGAGAGACAAGAGACAGAGAGACAAGAGACAGAGAGAGAGATCATTGCCTGCTACGAGAGACAGAGAGAGAGAGACAGAGACAGACAGGCAAGAGACAGACAGACAGACAGAGAGAGAGAGAGAGAGAGAGAGAGAGAGAGAGAGAGAGAGAGAGAGAGAGAGAGAGAGAGAGAGAATCGGGAAAAAACTGCAGAGCGGCAGGCTAGGCCTTACACAGCTCGATGTAGCTCGTGGCCTCGGAATCAGCAAGTGAAAGCGACGCCACAGACAAGCAGGGTGTGTGTGTGTGTGTGTGTGTGTGTGTGTGTGTGTGTGCCTGCGTGCGTGCGCGCGCGTGTGTGTGTGTGTGTGCAAGAGAGAGCGACAACGATCGAATCAGATGGGGTGGAGGGTGAATCATTGACAAACTGAAACTCCTGTGTCTGTAGCCTAATGTGTGTCTGTCGGTGTGCGTGTCCGTGTGCGAGCGTGTCAGCGAGACCAGGGTTTGTGTTGATGTTTCTGTCAAAGTGAACCTGTGACACGACATTGAATTTGTTTGTCCCCCCCCCCCCACCACCTCCTGTCCTTTTTCATTTCTTTTTTTCTCCCTCTCTCTCTTTTCAAGGCTATCAGTGCGTGTCGCAGTTTCGGTTCTATAATAGAATGCGACCCACACAACAGCAAGTCTTGTCAGTTTGTT
>CM060340.1:2023064-2025564 GCA_030674155.1 Stramonita haemastoma | reverse complement strand
TGGTGGGGGTGGCGGTGTTGGCGGTTACAGGTTGTTAAGATCTGTTGTTTATCCACCGTTTCCGGTTGACATCATAGGCCGGGTGGGCAGAGTGCCAGAGTCTTTGTTCACCCGCTTCCTGACAGTCACGACCTAGTTCTTCACAGCTTTCGGGGTCTGCCAGACAAGTAGGCCTAGCTAGCCGTCACGCCAGTCTCCTTCCCTTCCACACATCCACACGCACGCACGCACACACACACACACACACACACACACACACACACACACACACACACACACACACACACACACGCGCACGCTCAAACGCGCGCGCACACACACGCGCTCAAACGCACACACACACACACACACACACACACACACACACACACACACACACACACACACACACACACTCACAGACACACACACACACACACGCTCCCTCACTCACACACACACACACTCCCTCACTCACTCACTCACAACACACACACACACACACACACACACACACACACACACACACACACACACACACACACACACACACACTACAGAGATAGACAAATCCACAAAGCCAGATATCAGAGTTGAGTCAGTCAGTCAGTCTTGTCTTGTTAGGCTAAGCATTTGACGTTTCTGGTCTTGTCTTTGTGTTTCGAGTGTGTGTGTGTGTGTGTGTGTGTGTGTGTGTGTGTGTGTGTGTGTGGTGTGTGTGTGTGTGTGGTGTGCGTGTGTGTGTGTGTGCGTGTGTGTGTGTGTATGTGTGTGTGCGTGCGTGCGTGCGTGCGTGCGTGCGTGCGTGCGTGCGTGCGTGTGCGTGCGTGTGTGTGTGTGTGTGTGTGTGTGTGTGTGTGTGTGTGTGTGTGTGTGCGTGCGTGCATAGCGCATGTGTGTTGGTCTCTGTGTGTATGTTGTTCTGCGTGCCTGTGCGCGTGCGTACACGCGTGCGTGCATGCGTGTGTGTGACTGTGTTGTGTCGCTGTATCGATTGTAGTATACATGTACGTATGGTTTTCTTTCTCTCCTCCTTCAGCCCAAGGTTTTGCACGTGGCATCAATCCGCACCAACAACAAGCGCTGCATGCTGTCGCAGTCAGTCAGTCCCCCAGTGTCTGCGTCGTACGTACTGAATATATATAGAGAGCGCTCTTGCTGCGGTTGACCACACCACACGTGTCCGTGTCCGTGTGTGTGTGTGTGTGTGTGTGTGTGTGCTCGCGCGCGTGTGTGTGTGTGTGCGAGGTGGGTGGTGTATGTGTGGTGCTGACTGACTCCATCATGGGAGTGCCAGACTGCTTTCTACCCACACCACAACACAGACAACTCAGAGACAACATGGCTCACTCGGGTGACACACAACACGGTTGTTACGATTCCAGAGACGAAGAAGAAGAACTAACAATGTCGATATCGGAACCAGAGCTTTCAGAACCCAGCCGTTCTTTCTCCAACCTCGTCTCATGTTCGTGCCCTCACCCTGACTCTCTGATTCATCATCAACATCATCCTCGTCATCGTTATCTCCACGAACATGTAGCAACATCGTCGTCACTGTCCGCCCACAGCGAAGTGGAGGAATCTTCTCCTTGGCTCTGCGCAGAAAGCAGAGACTGTTGTCGCGACCGTTCCCCGGGGTGTCATCATCCACGCAGGCAGCGGTTTTCCGCCTGCGGAGGAGGGGTGGGTGGGGGGCGAGGCGTGGCACGTGCAGTGTTGTGGTGTGTGGTGCTGTGGTGCTGTCTAGGAGTAAACTCCGCACGCCCCTCTTCCGATACAGCGCTTTCGCGGAAGGATCCGAAGTACAGTGCAGCAGACCAGTCCCAAGCTGTGGTGAGTAGAGTAGTAGAGTACTGCTGCAGTGTCTGGGTCAGGCGGAGGCCTGTATAGATTGATTGATGTATCTAAGATACGAGGGGGGTGGGTGGGTTTGGTTTCACGAGCTGGTTTGTTTGAGGGTGTTTTTGTTTGTATGTTGTTGTTGTTGTTGTTGTTGTTGTTGTGTGGTGGTAGTGTCAGCTTCCACGCTATTCACTGACAGTGTTGGAGAGGATAGTTAAGAGTGAATGGTTTTTTGTGTGTTTTTTTGTGTGTTTTTTTGTTGTTGGGTTGTTGTTGTTTTTTTGGGGGGTGAGCAGTATGTGTCGTGGTTCTTGCTCTATTTTTTTTGTTCATATTTTTGTCGTCGTCATCATCATCATCATCATCATCATCATCATCATCATCATCATCACCATCATCATCATCATCATCATCATCATCGTCGTCGTCGCCGCCGCCGCAGTCGTCGTCGTCGTCGTCATCGTCATCGTCATCATCATCATCATCATCATCATCATCATCATCATCATCATCATCACTATTCTTCTTATTGCTGTGATTGTTGTTATTATTATCATTGTTGCAGTATTGTTATTATAATTAGATCCTTATTACTCCTATTCTTTTTTTATAGTCACCATAACTTCATGTTGCTCATACCGTTGCTTTAAAACACTGTAAGCAAACCGTACAGGGG
>CM060340.1:2013980-2015464 GCA_030674155.1 Stramonita haemastoma | reverse complement strand
AAAAATAAACATGGAAACTACAATATGATGTGAAAAAGTGTGCAGTAATTATTCTCCGATATATCTCCGACAGCATACAGCGAAAGCTTCAGAGTTACGTCACATTGTCTATCACAAACCAGCGGTCAATCCAGAGGCAACATGAAGGCTGTTTCATCCTGTGCTGAGAATTGAAACAAATTAGTTAAAGTCTATCCGAGCCTAAGACTCATCAGGCCGGTACTTATCCCGGTTTCTGTGGCGTTAAGCGACTGAGAGTCATAGACTCCCCCTGGAAAGGACGCCAGTCTATCGCAGGGTTAACCCCCAACACAAGGTTGGTACCCCTTTTACACCTGGGTGGGCAAGAAAATAGCCGTAAAGTGCCTTTTCCAAGGGCACAACGCCATAGCCGACAGCTGGGATCGAACCCGCAACCTTTAGATTACGAGTCCAACGCCCTAACCACTAGGCTACAGCGGCGGCTTGAAACAAATTAGAACAGGGATACTATTTTGCAAAGTTTTTAGCATGTTAGGATTGAGGGGATGCACATATCAGTGGTCAGAGCACTCGCTTTCCCCAAGCCAAGGTCAAGCAGCATTGAGCGTGATTACCACGTGGATGGGTAACGGTTTATGTGGCTTGGCTTCAATACAGTCTTCCCAGTTCACCCCAGCTGTAATGGGTACCTACCCTCTTTAGGGTTAGGGAAGGTAAAGCAGCGAGGGAGGGTGATGGGCGCCGCCCTCAATATGCTGGCCCCTGGAGAAGCTGAGGTCTCTGATGCCTCGCTCCCCTAAGACCTAAGGGGGGGCGGATAGCCTAGTGGTCAGAACATTGCGCTGGCAATTTGAAGACCCGGGTTCGAATCCGGTCGAGGAAATTTTTTTCCTGGAGTTAACATCAGTACTGACTCCACTCTCCCCAAAAGTCCTTCGGATGAGACTTTAAACCGAGGCCCCGTGTGCGAACGCACGCAGAACATCTTGCGCACACGTTAAATCCTGTTCCGCTTTTCGTAAGAGTAGGCCATCGTGTGCCGGTGGGAACAGATGACAATATTTACAAAAGCTGCATACACACGGGGACCGGATGAAAAAAAGCACATGTTGCTTATTCTGTTATCCTCGATATAAAAGAATAAATAAATAAATAAAAGACCACATAGGTTATGGGGGCACTTTTACCTTTACCTTTTTTGTTTTGGGTCTTTTTGTTTGTTTCAGGTTTGTGTCTCTAAGGAATGTTGAACCTGGCAGAGTCCATTCCTCTTTAGACAAAGAATGCATGCTAGGTATGTTTGCATTCCGTAACCCACCATTTGGTTGTCTGAATTACAGGATCTTCAACGTGAATATTTCATTTTCATCATGATTTATGCAGGGAGGGAAGCAAGGCACTGGAAGTAGGTCTGCTCTTTAAGTTAGCTGGGGATAGTGTTATAACCACTACCCTTGATATTCAAGATTTCGCTCCTGAGATTGGTACTCATGGCTTCATTG
>CM060340.1:1996480-2006480 GCA_030674155.1 Stramonita haemastoma | reverse complement strand
CTGTTCTGGGGGGACAATTTGTTCCTGCATCACGGTGGGGGTGACCTGCTCCTGCGTTGTGGAGACGTTGAGGTCAACCCTGGCCCCAACCCCGGTGACTCCGGAGCCTCTACGGCATCAGGTAACACCCGGCAGACCAGGCTGTCTACCTCCTACCCCTCTCGCTCTACTAAGGAACCTTCCCTGACTGACATCATGACCAAGCTGAATGACATGAACCAGAAAATGGACGGTGTGCAGGAGGACCTCAAGATGTTACGCCAGGAAACACAATGCCCTGCATAAAGTTGTGACAAGTCTGAAAGATGAAATCAAAGAACTGTATGACAGGAATAGAGTGTTAGAACAGCAGAACAGTGACTTGTGTGACAGAGTCAATGACCTCGAGCGAAAGAACGATGATCTTGAGAATCGGTCTCGCCGAAACAACTTGATCTTTCATGGTGTTGGTAAGCGTGATGGTGGTGAGACAACTGAAGACTGTGAGCACATGCTTCAGGATTTAGTTACTGACAAACTTGAGCTGACTGATACCATTGAGTTCGATCGAGTTCACCGTCTTGGTTCGAAGCCCGATTCCCCAATTATCGCTCGCTGTTGTTTTTTCAAGCAGAAATTAAAAATTCTTAAAGCAAGGCAGAAGCTTAAGGGGACGAACATCTTTGTAGGTGAAGATTTCTCGTTGAGAGTCCGTGAGGTCAGGCGGAAGTTGACCCCTCACCTGAAGCAGGCGAGGAGTGAGGGAAAACAGGTCCGCATGGTGCATGACCATCTCTTCATAGATGGCAAGAAGTTTGGCCTGGACTCTCGGGACTCTTTGAGAGAAATCAGATAAGGGTTCGGCCGGCCCCATGGAAGAAGAAAAAGTGGTGGGGTTATTTCTCAGAGGGGAACAAAATCTACCCCTGCACCTAGAACCTCGCCAGCAAACATATGTAGCTCTCTTCCGACAGCCTGTTCGGTCACACCCGTAGCACGTGCGAGGGTACATGCATTCAGAAATAACTCAAGCTCGTTTGTTTATGATGCGCCCTCCCCTTGCACGCACGATAGTTCAGAAGGAAACTGTCAGTCTACGGGAATTCCCCCTTGTGTTGTAGACACGACGTCACCGTTCGTTGCTAAATTTAGAAGTTTTCTCTTTTCTTTCCTGGAACGTTAATGGTTTGCGATCAAAATTTATACATAATGATTTTGTAACACATATTTCATCTTTTGATTTCATTTGTCTTTTGGAGACGTTTGATGAAGTGGTTGACCCCGATTTTTTTCCAGGATTTAAAACATTTGTAAAACCTGCAATTAAACTGTCAAAACAAGGGAGAAAATCAGGTGGGATACTGTGTTTAGTGAAAAACGAGATGTGTACATTTATTCGTGAACTGAAAACTAGAGATGAAAATATTTGTGCATTTTTGATCAATAAACAGTTATTCAGTTTCCCAAAAGATGTTTTATATGTTTGTGCTTATGTTCCTCCAGAGGGTTCCCCGTTTTATGTACACTTTGATTATGATAATGGAATTACTATTCTTGAAGAGTGCTTGACTGATTTATTATTGTCGCTTGACAATGTTTATATTATTATTTGTGGTGATTTGAATAGTAGAATTGCAAATGTTTCTCCAATACAGGTATCAAATGACATTGAACTTCAGTACAAAAGTAGTACTGTCTCTTCTGCTCGTTGTTCTCAAGATATTCACACTAATTCTTATGGTAATTCTCTTCTTAGTATGTGCACTGCGTTAGATATGATTGTTTTAAATGGCTTGTGTAATGGTGACCAGGAAGGTTGCTACACATACAGTGGAGATAGTGGCTGCAGTGTGAACGATTATTTCATTTTGTCTGTTGATTTGTATGATGCTATTCATGATTTGTGTGAATTACATGTTACTGATCGTGTTGAATCTGACCACTTTCCTGTAGAATTTCGTATTTTGTTTTCAAGTTCACAAGAAGACATATGTCTAGAACAAGGTGATGACGTTCAAGTGATAGAAAAGTTAGTTTGGAATGAAGAATGTAGTGAAAATTTTTATCGTAGATTACATGATTCCGATATGAATGATAGAATAAGATATGCCATGGAAATGATTGATGCGAATATAAATGATGCTTTGGAAATTTCCATTGGATGTATTAGAGAAAGCGCAGAATGTATGAAAAAATCTGTTAGGATCAATGGTAATAGAAGACAGCAGAGTTGGTTTGATGAAGAGTGTAAACAAATGAGAAGGAATGTACGTAGATTATTACGACATTTTCGTAGAAATTTAAATAACAATGATAGAGATTTATATGTTAAAGCTAGAAGAGAGTACAAAAACACATTGATAAGAAAGAAAAAAGCATTTAATGACAATTTGGTAGCGAATCTTGTATCTAACATTAATAATCAAAAAGAATTTTGGCACTACATGAGTAAAGTATTACTAAAAAAGAGACAGCCACTGAATAGCATTGTGTTGGATGATTGGTTCAAGCATTTGAAAGCCTTACTTGATCAAGATTGTATTTGTGATAGCAGTGATTATGATTTTCTAGATAATGAACATTGTGTTATGGATCGCCCAATATCTCAAGAAGAAGTTGTGTTTGCACTTAGAAAAATTAAGAATCGCAAAGCTCCAGGTCCAGATGGCATTATTGGCGAACTTTTCAAAGCTCCTTGCAAACAAATTATAGACTTTCTTGGCAAGTTTTTTAATACTTTATTTGACCAAGGCATTTTTCCTGAAAACTGGTGTGAATCTATTATTCTTCCTCTCTACAAAAAGGGTAATGTAAATGATACAAATAACTATAGGGGCATTTCTCTGTCTGACATTTGTAGTAAAATATATAGCATTGTCATTAACAGAAGACTGCAAGAATACGTAGAAGAAACTAATTTAACTGGAGAACATCAGGCTGGTTTTAAGCGAGGCTATTCAACAATCGATCACATGTTTACTCTTCTGGCCTTCATTCAAAAACAATTTTCTTATAACCGTAAACTATATGTAGCATTTATAGACTTTGAGAAGGCGTTTGACTCAATCAATAGAAATTTGTTGTGGCCTATTTTGATAAAACAAGGGATTAGAGGAAAGCTGTTTAGATGTATAAAAAGTATGTATGATGTTGTCAAAACACGTGTCAGGTCTGGAAACAAGCTAACTGATTTCATAAACTGCACAAAGGGAGTAAAACAGGGTGATGTTTGCAGTCCGATTTTGTTTTCATTATTTATAAATGAATTAGCAATACAAGTGATTGAAAAGGGAAGACATGGTGCAAAATTTACAGTTGATTTCTATGAATTGTTTATTTTACTGTTAGCTGATGACATAGTTCTGTTATCAGAAACTGTTGTTGGTCTGCAATGTCAACTTAATAATTTGAAGAATGCAGCAAATGAACTGCAGTTGAAAGTCAATATGAATAAAAGTAATATTATTGTTTTTAGAAAAGGTGGGTTTTTGGCTGCCAGAGAGAAATGGGTGTATGATGGCGTTGAAATGACTGTTGTGAATGCTTATAGATATCTGGGTATTATTTTTTCTACTCGTTTGAGTTTTGTTGCTGCCAGTAAAGACCTCTGTAGTAGAGCAAAAAATGTATTGTTTCTTATTATGAGAAAGCTGTCATTGATCAATAACAATTCTTTGCAACTTTTTCTTAAAATATTTGATGCTCAGATACAGCCCATTGTCCAATATGGATCCGAGTTATGGGGTTTAGACAATAGTGCTGCTGTACAGTGTGAGTCAGTTCATTTATTTGGTCTAAAGAAATTTTTGGGTGTTGAAATGAGAACACCAAATGACTTAGTGTATGGTGAAACAAATAGGTATCCCATTCATATTAATTCTGTGGTGAAATGTGTCCGTTATTGGTTTAAATTGTTAAAAATGAGTGATGATAGACTTCCACGTAAGGCCTATGATATGCTATATAATTTAGATACAATGGGTAAAACTAACTGGGTAACTAATGTCCGCATATGTATATGTGAACTAGGACTGGGTATGCATGGATATTTCAGGGGGTAAGTGATGAAAAAATATTTATACAAACTCTTCGTCAACGGCTGGTAGACTGCAGATGGCAAAGTTGGGAAAGTCATATTCAATCCAGTAATAGATTTGACATATACAGAATTCATAGTTCAACTCATATTTTGAAGAAATATCTTTCAGTTAGTATGGACAGACATTTACGATTCATTTTAACCAGATTCCGGTTCGGTGTATCTGAAATTAATGTACATGTCTGTCGCTACCGACGTGTACACGAAGCTGATTTGTTGTGTCCACTATGCAAAGAGTCAATTGAAGATGAAGTTCACTTTGTTTTGTCTTGCCCTTTCTTTTCTAATCTGAGAGTAAAGTTTATTCCATCGAAGTTCTATAGGCAGCCTTGCTTATTTCGGTTTGCAATATTAATGGCATCAAATAACGATAGCATTGTGCGAAATTTAGCACTGTACTTATATAAAGCTTTTCAGTTACGGGAAACGCTATTGTCATGATTTTCCTATATGTTATCATTTCATTGGAATTTGCAATGTTTTGTTGTTGTTGTTTTTCTTTCACAAGTCGTTCTGTTCACATGACATTTTTGCCCCCTTTCATATGGGGCTATGGCCTTAATGATTAAACCATCTGAAGTCTGAAGTCTGAAGTCTGAAGTCTCTCTCTCTCCATCCCTCTGTCTCTGTCTCTGTCTCTGTCTGTCTGTCTGTCTGTCTGTCTGTCTCTCTCCCTCTCCCTCTCTTCTCTCTCTCTCTCTCTCTCATCCTCTCTCTCTCTCTCTCTCTCTCCCAATGTTTTCCTCAGTTCAACAAGTGTTGTCATTATAAACCAGGACCAAATCATGGCAAAACTACACAGACAGACAGCAAAACTCCACAGAACTCTTCATACCCCCCCCCCCCTCTCTCTCTCTCTCCATCCAATCAGGGGAGAGAAGACAGGGTCGATGAGGGAGGTCACTCTCATAACTAGGAAAAGGTCACTCTCTTGGCCAGCATCTCAAGTACTCTCATCAATCATGGTAAGGGAGAAATGGAATCAAAAGGATGCTCACTGATAGAGACTTGTTCGACTTTTTTCTTTCTTGCTTGCTCTTTCTTTCTTTCTTTCTTTCTTTCTTTCTTTCTTTCTTTTTTCTTTCTTTCCTTTTCTTTCTTTCTCCCTCTTTTTCTTCTTTCTTTCTTTCTTTCTTTTATTCTTTTTTTCTTTCTTTCCTTTTCTCTCTTTCTCCTTTCTTCTCTCGTTCTTTCTTTGTTTTCTTTCTTTATTTGTTTCCTTCCTTCCTTCCTTCCTTTCTGTTCTTTTTTCGTTCTTTTTTCCTTTCTCTTTTTTTCTTTTTTTCTTTTTTCTTTCTTCCTCTCTCTCTTTCTTTTATCTTTCAGCTTCTTTTTTCATGCTGACTTCTTTCTTTCTTTCTTTCTTTCTGTCTGTCTTTCTCTCTGTCTTTCCGTCTGTCTGTCTTTCTTTTCTTTCTTCTTTCTTTTTTCTTTCTTCTTTCTTTCTTTCTTTCTTTCTTTCTTTCTTTCTTTCTTTCTTCTTTCTTTTCTTTCATTCTGTCTTCTTTCTTTTTCTTTCTTTCTTTCTTTCTTTTCTTTCATTCTGTCTTCTTTCTTTCTTTCTTTCATTCATTCCATCTTAGATTCAGTTTTTTTTCTTTATTTTTTCCCTGACTAACTGCGACACTTAGTCTTTTTTATCTTTTTCTTTGTATTTTATTCTTCGTATCACAATTTATTTATCTTTTTTCTTCCTTACTTCATACCTACCTTCCTTCCTTCCTGCCTTCCTTCCTTCCTTTATTCCTTCCTTCCTTTCTTTCTTTCTTTATTTCTTTTTTCATTTGCTCTTTTCTTTTTTCTTCTTTCTTTCTAAATTGGTTCTTCTTTCTTTTTTCCTTCTTTGCATTTTTTTTAGGTCTGTCTGTGTCCTTTTCTTCTTTCATTTATTCTGTCTTTATTGCTGCAAAGACAGTAAGGTTGGTTTTGTACCCTGTTTTAATGTGTACACAGTTGCACAATTTTGATATAAGTTTTAAAACGTGACGAGGTGACAGCTCCGATATGGCCTGTGTGGTCGGCGGGGCTATAAACATGATTGGATTGGATGGGTCTTTATTGCTCGTTCTTTTTTTGTCTTTCTTTCTTCCTTCCTTTCTTTTATATCGTTTGTCAGTCTCTCTTCTTCGAGGAATTTTTTTCTGTTGTAAGTGCACCGGAGTGAACGGCTGGCTCTCATGACTCATTGAGTTCCTGTTGAGTACTCCCCGTTAGGGACAGGATAGCTCAGTGGTCAGAGCACTCGCTGTCCCCAAGCTAATGTTAAGCAGCATCGGGCATGGTTACCAAGTGGATGGGTGACCGTTTGCACGCCTTGGCTCCGGTACAGTCCCCCCCCCCCCAAAAGAAAAAACAACAACCCCCCCCCCCCCCCAAGCATAACACAAAATAAACCCAAAACTCCACAAAAACACCACAATTTATTTTCAGCCATGAAATCTTAAACTAATTGTAAGTTTTCTTTTGAATGTTTAAAATAAAACTAATGTCCATGTTTGTTTTTCTTCAACCCCCCTCCCCCCCCAAAAAAAAAAATTCAATAAGATTCGTTCAACTTGTCCTTTCAGACAACACCGTACAGTAGCCCCCCCCCCCCCCCCCCCCCCCCCCCCCCCCCCCCCCGCTTCCCATGTCTGTAGTCTTGTGCAGCCTTGTATAATTTCATTTCTTTTACTTATTAATTTATTTTATTCTTTTATATCGAGGATAATGGAATGAGCACTCATGTAATTTTTTTCATCCAGTCCCCGTGTGTATGCTTTTTTGTAAATCTTGTCATCTGTTCCAACCGGCACACAATAGCCTACTCTTACGAAAAGCGGAACAGGATTTAACGTGTGCGCAAGATGGTCTGCCTGCGTTCGCACACGGGGCCTCGGTTTAAAGTTTTATCCGAAAGACTTTTGGGGAGAGTGGAGTCAGCACTTATGTTAAATCCAGGGGAAAAGTCCCCTCGAACGGGAATCGAACTCGGGTCGTCAAATTGCGTGCGTAATGTTCTGACCACTAGACTATCTTGTCCCCCCATATATGATTATCAGGAATGTGCACTCCTCTGCTTCCCATTACTCATCAGTGGCTGATGGGGGATTGATGACAACGACCGTTCAATCATTCCGTTTGATAGCTGACGTGGAGGAAATATTGAGGGGTCAGCATCGTGGGTACTTAATAAATCATCAAGACTCTAAACATTTGGCCAGGAGGCAGCGTGCATCTCCCTGCTCATCCTTTCTCATCGTTCTGCAGTCCAGTTGTCTTTCTGCTTTTTGCCTCTTTTTTGTCTAGTGTCTGTTTGTTTTTTTGGTTGGTTGGTTGGTTGTCTGTTTATCTGTTTGGCTGTTTACAGTCTGTTTGGCTGTCTGTTAGTGTGTTTGTTTGTTTGTTTGTTTGACTGTCTGTCCGTCTATTTGTAGATATGTGTGTTTGCCCGTTGATTGCATTGCCCCCTTTTTCCAAATTTGTATCTCTTTCTGTTTCTATATTTTTTTCTGTATCTTTCTGTCTGTCTGTCTGTCTGTCTGTCTGTCTGTCTGTCTGTCTGTCTGTCTGTCTGTCTGTCTGTCTGTCTGCCTGTCTGTCTGTCTGTCTGTCTGTCTGTCTGTCTGTCTCTCCCTACCGGACTGTCTGTCTCTAAGTATGTCTGCCTGTCTCTCTTTTTGTTTTGCTACCTCATCTCCTGTGACGTTTCTGTTTCCACACAGTTGATTTCAATATCCCCGCCACAGCCATACCAAGATTCGCTAGGTCACATCCTCCAGGGTCGGAAGTACACAGGGAGCCCACAAATATCAGGCCGCTTTAGGGCCACCAGCCAGAGGGCCTGTACTGCTGCTGGGTCACTTTGGTGGTGTTCAGTGGTGCCTGTTCTAAGTTAACATAGGTAGGACACCATCTACTAAGCCCTTTGCAAAAGACAGTATTAGCTCGGTTGCAGAGCCAGACTGAGTGAGTCACCCACCCGAAGTGGAAAACGGTTTAAAACATTAAAAAAAATTCTTTATATCGAGGATAATGAAATAAGCACTCATGTGCATTTTCACATCCAATCCCGCGTGTTTTCTTCTTTGTTAATCTTGTCATTTGTTCCCAACAGCACACTTTGGCCTACTCTTACGAAAAGAGGAACAGGTGAAACTTCAAGAACGGATACAGAAAGGCAGCTCAGGACGTTCCAAGAAGAAGAGGCCTGGAAAGGGAGGGTAGGGTGCTGCATGAAGATACTGGGTTTAACCTTTAACTCAGAACACTAGCGTCCTGATCATGACTCCTAGAATGTCATGTAGATTCCTTCACCGACACCTTCACCTGTCCCGTAGTCCCGCTGACCGTGGGTACACCACTGAGGATTTTGCAACCAACTTCCTCCACTCCCCACGGTCCTCCGTAACAGATCGCTCCACCCAAGGCCTGTCCACTCTGTCTTCCCATCCTTTCCTCTGTCTGCCTCTTCGTCTCCCTCCCCTTACTATTCAATGTAAGACAGTCCAACCACTTAAGCTTGCGTTTTTTCACTGAAGTTAGGAACTTTTCATATGGTCCGATGGTTTTCTTTATTCTGGTTTTCATTTCTTCATTAGTCATGTAGATAGGAGGGGGAAAAGCTGAGTTTGGGATTACATTTGGACTTGGGGCATCTTGCTGTCTGAATGAATGCATCTTCGTTTAGACCATCAACCCTCTGATCACCAAACCACCTAGGACTGTATAGTGAGATCAGAATGAAGTCAAGTCAAGTCAAATTCTTTTTTATTTCGAGGATAATGAATAACCACTCATGTACTTTTTTACATCCAGTCCCCGCCCTCGCCAGGGATAAGATCAATGGCGAGCGAGCACCAGTACTTGCCAAATCAGGGTCAGGAAAGAAGAAATTGTATGCTAACCCCCCCCCCCCCTCCAATGTAAAAAAAAAATTAAAAGGAGACGTTCTACATTGCATGAACACATCAACCAGGCAGTTAACTATCCAGTCAATCCGCTACCTTCATTCCGTTAAACTAGGCAAGGGAACAAATCAATCTATTAGCCAGTCAGTCATCCAGTCAGCTTTTTTTAAATTTTAAAGCTAGTTTAGCATGGGCTTAGCCAGTCTATTCAGTAGTCTATGGATTTGTCCATGACTTATTTTCTTTTTATTTCGTGGTCATTAAACTTAGGCACTGTGCATTGGAAACTTAGTGCTAAATTCACCCATCATCCTTTTCTCTTGTTCATGAAACTTAGACACCGTGCATTGGAATTTTAGTGCCAAACTGACACATCAACCCCCCTCCACACACACACACACACACACACACACACACACACACACACACACACACCCACTGTCATGGTCCTCAGTCCAAGACAGAAAAGACCAGAATCGATGGGGAGGTCACTCTCCTAACAAAAAGGGGAGATCAGGCTGTCATCTCCCCTCCCCGAGAAATCTCTCGATCATTCACAGAGGTGGACAAGTTGGATCAAATGAGCGTTCAGAAGAAAACTTTTTCTTTTTCTTTTCTTTCGGGGGGTGCGTAGGGGGTGGGAGGAGGGGAGGGGCGGAAAGAGGATGGGGTGGTAGGGGTGTCCCGCTTTCAGAGGCTGGGATGCTTTTGTTGCCGTTTCTCGGGACTCTATCAAGGTAAAAGGCTGGCGGCCATGACTCACTCCCGGGCTGTGGGGTTCTCACTCTCTGTTGCAGGGGCACAACGAGAACCAATCAATAGCAATACCCGGCATATTATGCAAATTAGTCTCCGAGCTGAAGAGCTTTGTTTTTGTGTTTGCGTGTTGTTGTTGTTGTTGTTGTTGTTGTTTTTAGATCTTTGGAATGTCTTGATTATATTTTGTTGTAAATATATTGTGACAGTGCTACTACAGCTTCTGTTACCAACTACTATCACTACTCTTACTTCCATAACTTTTAATACCACTTCT
>CM060340.1:1966749-1996380 GCA_030674155.1 Stramonita haemastoma | reverse complement strand
CTCTCTTTAACTCTAATTTTCATTTTTTTGGTGGATGGTTTTTAAAAACGACGCACACCGTGCACGCGGTGTGCCGCGAAAGGGCTGTAAACTTTTACTGTGCTAGAATTTTAAAAAAAAATCTGCTAAAAAAACCCTCCTCGCCTTCGGGGGGGGTTTTAAAAAAATTTTTGCTCTGTTTACAATATTTTTCACGAAAACAAAACCGGGAAAAGGAGAAGCACACATGCAGAAAAACCACGAAAAAAATTTTCACTGATTAGAATTAAATTTTCCCAATTAAAAAAAAACTAAGGGAAAGGGCTTTTTTTTTTAACAGGGACCAGGAAAAAAAACCCATACAGAAACCTTGGCCTCTCAACCCCCCCCCCCCCCCCTTTTTCCCCCCCCCTCTGAAAAAAACCGGCTAGCTTGAAACCTTGGGCTGACAGAAAATGCAACAACGAAAAAAATTGGGAAAAAGAAATTTTTCCCAAAAACACCCAAAAAAAAACCCCAGCTAAAGAGAGGCAGCTTCTTTCCCCCAAAAGGGGGAAAATGCTTGAACATGTCAGGAAAATGTGCCCTTTTGCTGTGTGTTTTTGTGTGGGGGGGGTTTTTTTCCCCCCCTTTTGTTTTTGGGCCCCCAAAAGACGGAGCAACCCTTAAAAAAAGCCCCCAGCAAAAAAGTTTGTGCACTCCGACAGTGCCCTCGGGGTTCAGAACGGGCCCCAAAAATCGCCCTAATGTGCCCGGAATCCACGAAAACCCCAAAGGGAAAAGCCCTTGCACCCCGACAACAGAACAAGTGCTGCAGTCCCGCCCGCTACAAAAACAAAAAAAGGGGGGTTTTGGCCCCCAAACAGTTTGGGGAAGACCCCGAGAAAAACGCTCCCTTTTTTCACAGAAACCGGGGGTTTTCCGCTGAACCCCGCCCCCCCCCCCCCCCCCCCAAAAAAACAAAAAAAAAAAAAAAAAAAAAAAAACCCCAGAAAGGGTTTTCACCGCAAAAAACGAGGGGGACAAGCTTTTTGGGGGGCCCCCGGGATTTTTACGGCCGCTGCTTGCGGTTTGGGGACATCCCCAGTTTCCCAAACCGTTCACGTGAGTATTTGAAAAATACTTGGCATTTGTCCGTATGTATAAAGCAAAATGACATGCACAAAAAAACCCCTCGGAAAAACAAAACTTTGGGAAAAAAATAAAGGGGGGGAGGGGGGAGAGATTGGTATATGAAATTGGGAAAAATCGCCAGCAAATTTTTTAAAATTTTTTAGAAAAACGGTAGCGCCCCCCTCCGTTATTCCCCCTCAGAAAAAAAAATTTTAAAAAATTTTTAAAAAAAATTTTTTTTGATAAAAATTTTTTAAATTTGGGGAAACCCCTCATTGCAAATATTTAGATTTTAAAATTAACGAAAATGCCTACGGCTTTTGGGGGAAAAGGCAGCCCTTTTCTGCCCCTCTCTGTCCTGCCTGCCCCTCTCCCCTCCCCCTCTCTCTCTCTTCCCTTTTCCCCGGCCCTCTGTCCTGTTTCGGTCTCTGCTCTCTCTGGTCTCTCTGTGTCCCCAATTCTGTCTCTCTTCTCTGGGTTTCTTCTTCGTCTCGGTTTCTCTCGGTCTGCCCTGTCTCTTCTCTCTCTCTGTCTCTCTTTTCTTTCTGTCTCTCTCTTTTTCTCTCATCCCCGGTCTCTTTCCTCCACTCCCGTCCTCTCTCTCTTGTCTCTCTTCCCCCCCCCTCTCTCTCCCCCCCCCCCGTTTTTCCTCTCTTATCCTCCTCGCCCCTATCCTCTTTTTCTTCTCTCGTTCTTTTCCTCTGTCTGTTGCCCGGGTTGTCGTTTTTTTCTTTTCTGCCCTTCTTTTTTGGTTTTCCCCCCCTCTCCCCTCTTCTCTCTCCCCCCTTCTCCCCCCTCCCCTTCCCCTCTCTCTCTCTCTCCCCCTTCCCCCTCCCCTCTTTTCCTCCCCTCTCTCTCTCCCCCCCCCCCCCCCCTTTGAATACAAACGCTGTTTATCGCACTTGATTTTGTTTTTGATTTTCGGATTTTTGCAGTCATCTTCCCCCTTTTCCCAAAAACCGGGGGGATGCAAAAACCCATGATGATTTGGCTTGCTGGCCAAAGTCGGTGGGGTGGGAAAGGATAGGGGGAAATTTTTTTTCAAATTTTTTTTGTAGCAGCCACTCAATTGCGATCCTCTTTTTCAAAAAAGGGAAATTTTCGCTTTTTCCCCAATCGTTCCTTTTTTTTCGAAATTTCTTGCATTTTTGTCAATGGGCGAAAGAAAACTTTCATATTTTTTGATTTCAATCAACGGAAAAAATTTTTACAAAATTTTGAGGTTTCGTCGACCCGGGAAAAAATTTAAAATATTTTGAGGTTTCAATTCCCCAAAAAAAACCCCCTACATATTTCGAGGGGGCAGTGGTCGGGGAAAAAACCTTTTTAAAATTTTTTTTTTTAAACGAAAAAAATTTTTTTTTTAATATTTCGATTTTTCAAAAGGGAAAAAAAAAAAAACCTTACATTTTCGAGATTTTTAAAGGGGGCGAAAAACACGACACAATCACAAAGCGATTGCGGGGACAATCGATTTACGGCCCTTTTCAAACCCCCGGGACAATTTTCCCCCTGCTCTGATCAAATTTTCCCCCCGGCCTAAAATTTTGTGGCGGACTTGGTTTTTGATCTTTTTCATGTTGACCTTTCCCCCGTAGATTGTCTTCAAGATCATGGACCCCCTTTCCTTTTCTTCGTTCCCTTTTCTTAAACTAAGCGTGAAAAAAATAGATTTTAAAAAAAAAAAAAAAAAAAATGAAAAAAAACTAAAAACCCAAAATTAAAAAAACAAAAAAATAAAAACAGAGATAAAACAAACTCTAAAGGTATCAAAACCCAAAACAAAAAAAAATAACAGGAAAAAAAAATTGAAATTGACAAAAAAAGAAAAAAAAAAAAAACCAAAACAAAACTAAGCAAAAAAAAAAAAAAACCCTAAATACAATAAAAACCCAAAAAAAATTAAATAGAAATAAAATAGAAAAAAAAATTTTTCAAAAAAAACGAGAGCAATCTGGGGGACAGGTGACAGTGGAAAATAGTCGAAAAAACCATTCCTGATCATCGCTATCTCGGCTATCTCCGTCCATTTCTTTGTCCTTTAAAAAAATACCACCACCTAGCTAGCTCTAAAGCTGCGTCATGGGAAACCCTTGTTTACCCTTGTCAACCCCTTTTTGGGTTTTCCAAAAGGGGGGAAAAAAAGCCAGCCCCTACACCCAAACTGAAACGGTCAGGAGGGATTTGGGAATGGGGGTTTTCCTCATTCATTGTGGGGTTCCCCCTAGCCCCCCCTTTCCCCCTCCCTTTTTCAAAGTGGGGCCCCAGCCGGGGGTCATCATGTGCCTGTCTGGGAGTAAAATTCCCCTTCAGGGCTGGAATCCATTTTAAAGGGCCCCCAATCTGCCAAAAAAATCCTGGCTCGGGAATTTCATTTTTTAAAGGGGGGAAAATCGGCTTTTTCCCTTTTCTATGGTTTGTTTTGGTCGGCCCTTACGAGATGGAACGCCTGCGGTGTTACGTAAAAAAAAACATGTCCCCATATTGGTGGTCCCATGCCCCAACTTTGTGGTCCCGACTTCTAAACCCCGTGGGCCCTTTTTTTGGGTGGAAAGGGTTGGAGTTGGAAAAAAACCCAACAAAAAGGTCTGGAAAAAACCATGGCGTTTATGAGATTTTTAACCAAAAAATTTTTTTCTGGATAAACCCCCCTGCGCCATGGGGATTTTAAACATTTATTTTTCTTTATTTTGTCTAAAAATTTAAAAAAATTTTTCCCATAACCCCTTTGGTTTTTTTGTCTCCCATAAATTTTTTGCGTCTGTATTTTTTAACGAGGAAAACCCCACGACCCGGGAAAAAGTTCCAGTGGAATAAAAAAACACAGGGGGGTGCAAAAACCGGCCATCAAACCCCCCTCCAGGTTGTTGGGGGAAAGCTGCGCAGGGGCATTCAGGAAAAGGGGTGGAGTTTTGGGCCGTGGAGTGGTGCCCAGCCGACTGAAGCCCGGAAAAAGCAAAACCGCCCCCCCTTGGAGAAAGGGGGGAACCTGATGAATGGGGACAAGCTTCCCCCTTGCAAAGGTCCCTTATGTATTTTTACATGACATGGAGCGGGGCGGTTCCCCATCTCAGCAAAAAAACCCCCTTTTGAAAACAAAAGTTTTTTGGGAAATGGAGTGCTTATTCCCTTTTTTTGATTTTAAAAAAAATAGAAAATAAATGTTTTAAAAAAAAAAAAAAATTTTCTTGGGATAAAAAAAAACTTTTAACAGTTAAAAAAAAAATAATAAATTTCGTCGCTTTTTTTTTTTTTAATTTTTCTTAACTGTTTTTTTGGGGTTTTAAAAAAAATGGAGGACGGTATTGTAGAAGAAAAAATTTTCCCCCTTTAACTTAAAATTTTTGACGCTTGTAAAAAGGTCACAAAAAGGTATACCCATCCCCCAACCCCCACACACACACCCACCACAAAAACACACCACACACACACACACACCACACACACACACACTTACACCGGCCCCACACACACCATTACACGGGACACAGCGACCCCACACACATATAACCCCCAATACAAAAACCAGGTCAAAACAATTCACCCCAACCCAAAACACAAAATTTTCCCCCCAACCTTCACCATTTAAACCCCTCAAAACACACAAAATTCCCCACCACATTCACAAAATTCACAACACACACATTCACACACACATTCACCCACACACTCACACACATATTCAACACCACCCCGCCCCCACGCTTCTCTCCTCTCCTCCCCTTTCCTTTTCTCCCCCGTTCCCCTCTCTCCCCTCACCACACCACCACACACAACCCCAACGAAACCCCCCACACAGAAACAAACTCCAGCAAGTTTAAAAAGTTTTTGTTTAGTGATTGTGCAGACATCGCGCTTTTTTTGGACATCTGTATGGAGGGGGTCCTTCAAGGACATCTGTCTGTTGGACATCTTCTCAAAGGCATCTGTCATTTGGACATCTCTCTCAAGGACCCTCTGTCATGGAAAACATCTCTTCAAGGACAAAGTCAAAGGGGGGCATCCCCCCAAGGACCCTTACAGGGGGTCTCTTTTTTGGAACCCCCTTAAAAAAGGGGGTTTTTTAAAAAAAGGGGAAAAGGTTTTTGTCAAACACAGCCCCCGCCGTCACCACAGGAACTTCCCCTCCCCGACTTTGGTGCCCAGTGGCCCCCCTTCCCCGTGCCCCCCTTTTTTCCCCCCGTGCCCCTTTCCCTTCCCCGTGCCCCTTTCCCCCTTTCCCCCCGCCCCCTTCCCCGTGCCCCCCCTTCCCCTTGGGCCCCCCCTTTTCCCTTTTCCCGTTTTCCCCCCTTCCCCTTTTCCCCCCGCCCCCCTTTTTCCCGTGCCCCCTTCCCCCCTTTTTTGCCCCCTTCCCAGTGCCCCCTTCCCTTACCAGTGCCCCCCTTCCTTTTTCCCCGTGCCCCCCTTCCCTTCCCGTGCCCCCTTCCCTTTTCCCCCCGCCCCCCCTTTTTTTCCCAGTGCCCCCCTTTCCCTTTTCCCCCCGCCCCTTTTCCCCCCCGTGCCCCCCTTTCCCCCTGCCCCTTTTTTCCCCTGCCCCTTCCCTCCCCGTCCCCCAACTTTTTTGGGGGCCCCCAAAACCCCCCCCCCCCATGCTCCCCCCATGCCCCCTTCCCCCCCCCCAATGCCCCTTTTTCCCCCTTGTCCCCCCAAAGTCACTTCCTCTCCCCCCTGTCCCCCCCTTCCCCAAGTTTCCCCAAAGGCCTCCCCCACATTCCCCAAGGGCCCCCTCTCCCCAAAAAACTCCCAATGTCCCCCCCTCCCAAAAAGTCCCACCCCCAAAAAACCCCCCCTTTTCCCCAATGTCCCCCCCGTAATATCCCCCCCCTTTCCCCCCCAAAAACCCCCCCCTCCACAGTCCCCCCCAAATTACCCCCCAAGTTCCCTCTGTCCCCCCTGCCCCCAAAAACCCACTTTTTGTCCCCCCCCCCCCAAGGGCCCCCCTCTCCTCAATGTCCCCCCTTTCCCCCAATTTTTCCCCCCCTCCCCAATGTTTTTCCCCAATGTCCCCTTCTCCCCCCAAATTTTTCCCCCCCTCCCCAAAGTTTCCCCCTGTCCCCCCCTCCCCCAATGTCCCCCCTCCCCAATCCCCCCCCCTCTCCCCAATGTTTCCCGATGTCCCCCCTCCCCCAATGTCCCCCCTCCCCCCCAATGTTTTCCCCCCTGTCCCCCCTCCCCCCAATTTCCCCCCTCTCCCCCCTGTTTTCCCCAAAGTTTCCCCCCCCTCCCCCCCAAAATTCCCCCCCCCTCCCAATGTTTCCCCCTGTCCCCCCTCTCCCCAAAGTTTTCCCCCCCCCCCTCCCCAATGTTTCCCCAATGTCCCCCCCCTTTCCCCCAAAAATTTCCCCCCCCCCCCCCAATGTTTCCCCAATGTCCCCCCCCCCCCCTCTCCCCAATGTCCTCACCCCTCCACCCCCCCCAATGTCCCCCCGCTCCGCCCAATGTCCCGCCCTCTCCCCAATCTTTCCCCAATGTTTCCCCCAATGTCCCCCCCTCTTCGCCCAACTTACCCCAATGTTTTTCCCCCCAATGTCCTCCGCAAACCCCCACCCTCTCCCCAATGTCCCCCCCTCTCTCCCTAACAAACTTCCCTCCAATGGTTCCCTCAATGTCCCCCCTCTCCCCAATCTTCCCCCAATGTTTCCCCAAGTCCCCTCCCCAATGTCCCCCACTGCCCTTCCTCTCCCCAATGTCCCCATGTCTCCCCAATTGCATACCCAATGGTCGCCGCCCCCTCTTCGCCAATGTCCCCCCTCTCCCTCAATGTTCCCCACCTACACCCAATGTGCCCCTTCCTCTTTCCCAATGGCCCCATTCCCTCTTGCCCAATGTCCCCCCTTTCCCTAATGTCCTTCCCCTCTCGCACCATGTTCTCCTCATTTTTTTCTCATGTTCCCCCCCCCTCCCTAATGTATCCCCCTTCTCTCAAATTCTCCACCATCCCCAATGCAACTCCCCCGCCTCTATCCCCAATGACTCCCCCCATGTCCCCCCTAACCCCAATGACTCCCCCATAGACCCCCTCCTCTTCCAATGTTTTCCACATACCCACATTCCTTCCCAATGTCCTCCCCCTGTCTCACCAATGTCCCCACTTCTCACACAATGACCCCCTTTTTTCTGATCAATTTTCCCCTTCTTCCCAATGTCTCCCCTCTCCCTAAGGTCCCCCCTCTCTCCTCCGCAATTTCTCCCCTTCTCCAAACCTTCCCCTTCCCCCAATCGCGCCGAATCCCAATCCTTCTCCCTTCTCCCCGAATGTTCCACCGCTCTGCCTAATGTTTCCCCCCAAAGTCCACCCCTCTCCCTAATGACCCCCTCTTCCCAAATGTCTCACCTCAGTCCCCACTTTCCCAATGTTCCCCCAAGTCCCCCATCTCCCCCATTGTCTCCCCAATGACCAACCCCTCTCCCCGACTGTCCCCCCCTCTCTCCCATTGTGCTCCCCCGATGTCCCCCCTTCTCCCCGAGTCCCGACCTCCCCCAATGTTCCCCTTCTCCCCCAATGTCTCCCCAAACTTTTTCCCCCGAACTGTCCCTCATATCCCCCTCCGCAATTGTCTCCCCCCAATATTCCCCCGCTCCCCAATGCCCCCCTCTCCCCAATGTCCCCCTCTCCCCCAATGTCCCACCAATTTCCAAATGTTCCCCTCCGTCTCCCCCCAAGTAGTCCCTCATCTCCCCAGATATCTCCCCGCTCCCAAGCAAATGTCTCCCTCCTTCTCACACACATGTCTCTCCAATGTCCCCGCACCTGTCCCAATGTTCGTCTCCCCAGTGTCCCCCTTCCCCCGTGTACCCCCCTTGCCCCAATTGTCCCCCTCTCCCAATCCCCCCCTTCCCAATTTTCCGCCAATGTCCCCCCCTCTCCCCCAATGTTTTTCCCAAATGTCCCCCCTCACCCCGAATGTACCCAATGTCCCCTCCTCTCCCCAATGTTTTCCCCAATGTCCCCCCTCTCCCCAATGTTTCCCACATGTCCCACGCCCTCTCCCCCAATGTTCCTCCCCAATGCCCTCCCATCTCCAATCACTTTTTGGGGTTTTTTTGCCTGCCCAATTTCTTCATTTTTGCACTGGCAATGCATTTTATTGCCTTGCAGATTAGTTTTTTTTTAATAACAGATATTTTTGCCTGGCTTTCATTTTTTTTTTAATTATACGTTTTTTGCCAGGCTATAATTTTGCCCAAAGGAAAAAAAAAATTTTTGGGACATAGCATTTAGTTTAATTTCTTCGGGGCATAAGAAGTAGCACAGATAAGTGATTGCAATTACCATACAGAACGGGAGTAACATTCCATTATACTGCAATGCTTTTTTGGGGAGTGATTGAAAGCGATTTTTTATGATCAGCTTTTGACATTGTAAAACTTTTGTCAGCTTGACAGCCCATCACGATTTGAGTGTGTGTGTGTGTGTGTGTGTGGTGTGTTGTGTGTGTGGTGTGTGTGTGTGTTGTAGTGAGAGGGTTGAAGTGCCATTCAACTGCTATAGCGGACACAGTGTGCATTTTTTGGTGATGATTTCAGGATTACAAATTTAATTCGCAATTTTTGGTTTGGCAGATAGTATTGATTATTACGGTACCTTGTTGGACTGGGCACATTTCAATTTTTTTTTATTTAACTGAGAATGCTAATCAAATGAAAGGAATTTTTTTCCTTGTTATCTTATATGGCCGGTGCTGGCATCAAGTGGTCTCCCCCTCTCCCCTATGCCCCCAAGTCCCCACTCTCCCCAACGTCACCTCCCCAAGTCCCCCTCTCCAATTTTCCCCCCCCCCTTCCCTTCCCCAATGTCCCCCCTCTCTCCAAAGTCCCTACCAAGGTCCCCCCTCCACCCCAGTATCTCCCCTCCCAATTGCCCCCCTCTCCCAATGCCCCCCTCTCCCTAATGTTCCCCTCTCCCCCAATGTTTCCCCCCAATGTCCCCCCATCTCCCCAATGTCCCCCCATCTCCCCAATGTCCCCCCATCTCCCCAATGCCCCCCCCTCTCCCCAATGCCCCCCCCCCTCTCCCCCAATGTCCCCCCTCTCCCCAATGTCCTCCCTCTCCCAATGTCCTCCCTCTCCCCTTTGTTCCCTATTCCCCTTTCCCCAATGTCCCCTCTCCCCCGATGTCCCCCAAATCCCCCCATGCCCCCCTATCCCCGCCGATGTCCCCTTACCCCCCCCGATGTCCCCCCTCTCCCCGATGTCCCCCCTCTCCCCAATTTTCCCCTCCTCCCCCAATGTCCCTCCTCTCCCCAATGTCCCCCCTCTCCCCAATGTCCCCCCCTCCTTCCCCAAATTTGCTCCCCTTCCCCCAATCAGTTTTTTCTTCTCTTTTTCCCCGGCAATTATTTAAAAACTTTTTCTTTTTTTTGCCTGCCAAATTAATTTTTGAAGTTAGTTTTTCCCTTTGTCATTTTTTTTTTAGTAAAATTTTGCCTAGCAATTATTTTTATAGTTTTTTTTGCCTGCCAATTACTTTTTTAAAGGGTTTTTTTTTGGCCTGGCAGTTAGTTTTTTAAAGATTTTTTTTTGCCTGGAAAATTATTTTTTCCAAGTTTTATTTTGCCTGGCAATGAGGTTTTTTTTTTAAACTTTGTTTCCTTTGGATAAAAGTTGCCCAAAAGGAAAGATGTTTGTCCTAACATTGGATATTTCCGGAAAAATCTGTCGCCAAGTTAGTGATTCTAAATAGAATTTCAGAAAGTGAGAAGATTCGCACAGATTCTTTCTTTTCAGAGTTGAAAGGGGTTATATGTTTGTGTTGGATTGTTCAACTTTTCCAGCTCGAAGGGATCTTGATTTTGTGTGTGCATGTAGTGACAGAGTTTCTTTGTGGCCATAACAACTACTATAGGACATACTGCCAATTATTTTGTGATACTGATTTAATGATTACAAGAATCTAAATCTGAAGTTTTGTTCGCAAAAAGTATTGTTATACATGTCCTTTTGTGGGACTGGGCACATTTTAAAAAGTTTTCTTGATTTTTTTTTTTTTTTTTTTTTTAAAACTGTGAATCCGATCAAATGAAAGAATTTTCCTTCTGATTAACCTATGTGAGCCGGTGCGCAGCCAAGTTTCTCCCCTCTCCGATATGCCCCGCTTCTCCCCAATGCCCCCCTCTCCCCATTGTCCCCTCTCCCCCAATGCCCCCCCTCTCCCCAATGCCTCCCCTCCCCAATGGCCACCCCCTCCCCCAATGCCCCCCTCCCCAATGCCCCCCCTCTCCCCATTGTCCCCTCTCCCTCAAAATGTCCCCTCGCTCCTCAATCCCCTTCTCCCCCAATGTTCCCCCCTCCCCAGTGTCCCCCTTTCCCCCAAATGTCCCCCTTTCCCCAAATGTCCCCCTTCACCAATGTCCCCCTCTCCCTCCCCAATGTCCCCTTTCCCTCCCCAATGTCCCCCTTTCCCTCCCCAATATTCCCCCTCTCCCTCCCCAATATTCCCCCTCTACCCCAATGTTCCCCCTCTCTCCCAATGTCCCCCCCTCCCCAATGGTGTCCCCCCTCTCCCCAATGTCCCCCCTCCCTAATGTTTCCACAAAGTCTCCCCAATATCCCCCTCACCCAATGCCCCCCTTCTCCAATCTTTTTTTTTTTGGGGGGGGGGGGGGAGGGGTTGCCTGGCAATTGATTTTTCAAATTATATTTTGCCTGGCAAGTAGTTTTTAAGTTAGTTTGCCTGGCAATATAATTTTTTTTAAAGTTTTATTTTGCCTGCCTGAGTTCTTTATTTTGTTAATAGATATTTTTTTGCATGGCTGTTTTTTTTAAAATATAATTTTTTTCCTGGCTATAAGCTGCCCAAAGGAAACATTCTTGTCATAACATTGGATATTTCGGGGCATTATCTGTTGCCCAGTTAGTGATTCCAATTAGAATTTTGAAAATGAGAAGATTTGCAACGATTCTCTTGTTTTGAGAGTTGAAAGGGCTTATATGTTGTGCTGGATTTGTTAAGAACTTTTTTTGAGCTTGTAGGGATCTATAATTTTTATGTGTGTATGTAGTGAGGCTTTATGTTAAGAGTCGCCATTCAACTACTATACGACTAAGTGGCAATTATTTTGTACATGCTGATTTCATGATTAGTAACTTAAGTTGAATTTTTATTTGTAAAAAGTATGTCCTCCGTGGGACTGGGCACCTTCTAAAAAGTTACCTTTTTACAGTGAATCAGATCAAAAGTAATTTTATCTGGTGGTCACCTGTATGGAAGGTATGCAGCCAAGTGTCTCCCCCTCTTCCTATGCTCCCCTTCCTCCCCAATGTCCCCTCCGCCCAATGTCCCCTCTCCCCAATGTCTCCCCTCGTCACCCCAATGTCTCCTCCCCTCTCCCAATGTCTCCCCTCTCCTCCAATACCCCCCAAGTGCCCCCCTCCCCGCCCTCCAGTCACCAACTTTGGTTACCCAATGCACGCTCCCCCTTCCAACAATTCTCCTCCCCCAATGCCCCCCCCCCCCATGCCCCCCCCACTCCCTCCACAGTATTTTTTATGCTGCCAACAGTGGTGTAAAGCATCTACAGAAGACAAAAGATCATTAACAATGTATTGTTAGTTGGTGTTATATTGGGTGTTATCATTTTGTCTGGCTTTTTTTTTTTTTAGTGTTTATTGCCTGGGATTTTTGTTTTGCCTTGCAACTAGGTTATTTTTGCCGGCTATTAGTTTTTTTAAATTTGTTTTTGCCTGGGTGTGTTTTTGGGGGTTTTCTTGCCTGGCTGTTTCTCTTTTGCCTGCCTATTAGTTTTAATTAATTTTTTTTCATACAGTTTTGCCTGGCTATAAGTTACCCAAAGGGAAAATTTCTTGTCATATAACTGACATTGATATCTCAGGGAATTATCTGTTCGCCCAGTTAGTGATTCATTTAGAATTTAGAAAGTGAGTAGATTCACATCCGATGCTTGTCTTTTGAGTGTTGAAAAGGGTTATAGTTATGATGTTGAAATTATTTGAGCTTGAAGCAGATCATGATTTTTGTGTGTGTGTGTATGTAGTGAGAGGTTTTTATATTAAAGTAGGCCATCCAACTACTATAGGACTAAGTGGACAATTGTGATGCTGATTTCATGATTAGAATTTAATAATTTTTTTTTTGTTTGCAAAAAGTATTGTTATAATGTCCGTGGACTGGGCACCTTTTAAAATGTCCAAAAATGTTTTTTTAAACGGTGAATCCGATCAAATAATTTTTTTTAACTTGTGGTTACCTATATAGCCGGTGCGCAGCCAAGTGGGCTCCCCTCTCCCCAAAGCCCCCCCCTCTCCCCAAATGGCCCCCCTCTCCCCCAAATGCTCCCCAATGTCCCCCCCCCTCCTCCCCAATCCCCCCCTCGCCACCAAAGCCCCCCCCCCCCTCCCCAATGCCCCCCCCTCTCTCCAATGTCTCCCCAATGTCTCCCCAATGCCCCCCATCATGATTTTGTGTTGTGTGTATGTAGTGAGAGGTTTTATATTAAAGTGGCCATTCAACTACTATAGGACTAAGTGGCAATTGTGATGCTGATTTCATGATTAGAATTTAATCTAATTTTGTTTTGTTTGCAAAAAGTATTGTTATAATGTCCGTGGATTGGGCACATTTTAAAATGTCAAAAATGTTTTTTTAACGGTGGAATCCGATCAAATATTTTATTTTTACTTGTGGTTACCTATATAGCCGGTGCGCAGCCAAGTGTCTCCCCCTCTCCCCAATGCCCCCCTCTCCCCAATGCCCCCCTCTCCCCAAGGCCCCCCTCTCCCCAATGTCTCCCCAATGTCCCCCCTCTCCCCAATGCCCCCCCTCCCCAATGCCCCCCTCTCCCCAATGTCTCCCCAATGCCCCCCCTCCCCAATGTCCCCCTCTCCCCAATATCTCCCCAATGCCCCCCCTCCCCAATGTCCCCCTCCTCCCCAATGTCCCCCTCTCCCCAAGGTCCCCCCTCTCCCCAAGGTCCCCCCTCTCCCCAAGGTCCCCCCTCTCCCCAATGCCCGTCCCCCTTCTCCAATTAGTATATATAATATTTTGTTGTTGTTGTTGTTGTTGTTGTTGTTTTTGCCTGCCAATTAGTTTTTTTAAAGTAAATTTAGCCTCGCAATTAATTTTTTTTAAAGTAATTTTTGCCTGACAATTTATTTTTGCATGGCAATTAGTTTTAAAGTTATTTTTGCATTGCGATTAGTTTTCTTAGTTTTATTTTGCCTGCCTATGAGTTTTTTTATATATAATTTTTTTGCCTGGCTACGAGATTTTTTAACCTTTTTTTTTTGCCTGGCTAAAGTTTTGATTTTTTTTGTCCTGGCTATGTTGTTGTTGTTTTTAAAAAAAAAAATTTCCCTGGCTATGTTGCCCAAGGAAAAATTCTGTCATAGCATTGGATATTTCGGGGCAGTATCTGTTGCCCAGTAAGTGATTCCAATTAGAATTCAGAAAGAGTAGATTCACACCCATTTTCTTTAGAGAGTTGAAAGGGTTTATATGTTGTCTTGAATTGTTAAACTTTTTTTTTAGCTTGAAGCGGACCATGATTTTTGTGTGTGTATGTAATGAGAGGGTTTATGTTAAGTGGCCATTCAACTACTAGAGGACTAAGTGGCAGTTATTTTTGTGATGCTGATTTCGTGATTAGAATTTAATCTGAGTTTTTGTTTGCAAATAGTATTGTTACAATGTTCTTGTGGACTGGCCACATTTTAAACAGTTATCTGATTTTTTTTTTTTTACAGTGAATTGGATCAAAAGAAAATTTTCTTGTGGTTACCTATATGGCCGATGGGCAGCCAAGTGTCTCCCCCTCTCCCCTATACCCCCCTTCTCCACAATGCCACCCCTCTTCTCAATGTCCCCTCTCCATCCCAGTGTCCCCTCTCCCTCCCCAATGTCCCCCCAATGTCCCATTAATCCCCAATGTCCCCCTCTCCCCAATGTCCCCCAATTTCTCCTCTCCCGAATGTCCCCTCTTCCCAATGTCCCCCCAATGTCCCCCTCTCCCCAATGTCCCCCAATTTCTCCTCTCCCGAATGTCCCCTCTTCCCAATGTCCCCCCAATGTCTCCCCTCTCCCCAATGTCGCCTCTCTCCAAAGCTCCCTCTCCCAGTCACCGACTTTACTTAATGCCCCCCTCCCCAATGCTTCCCCCCAATGCTCCCTCCCTCCCTCACAGTCACCAACTTTGGTACCCAATGCCCTCCCCCCTCCACAATTCTCCTCCTCCAATGCCCCCCCTATGCCCCCCTCCCCCCAAAATGTTCTTCTGCCAACAGTGGTGTAAAGCATCTACAGAAGACCCAAAAAGTCATTAAAAATGGCCATGAAAAAAAAGTGTGAAGATCCCTTCCCTCCCCCCCCCCCCCGAAAAAGTGATAATAAGAGGACAAAAAGAAGAAAAATGTTAACTACCATAAAAAGATAACAAGACAGAAAAGAGAAACCCCCGGATATAAAAAATGGAAGCAGAAAAACGATGGTGCTTTACAGTCTGTATATAAATGAGGCAAAGTAGTAACACCTAATCACGATAAACAAAGGGTAGAGTTCTGCCTGTTTAGAGGAGTGAACATGCCGAGAAAGCTGGAAGATTGAAAATGTTTTTCAATGTTATTTTCAACTTTGTTAATGAAATCAGAATGACTGGCATCCTCGATATTGTGCGGCTATTAGTTGGTTTCTTGTTTTGTTTTTTTGCCTGGCAATTAGTTCTTTTAAAGTTTTATTTTGCCTGGCTATGAGTTTTTTTATGGCCTGGCTGTTTTTTTATTAGGTTTTTTTTCGTGGCAATAAGTTGCCCAAAGGAAAAATTATTGTCATAACATTGGATATTTCGGGGCATTAACTGTTGCTCAGTTAGTGATTCCAATTAGAATTTAGTGTGTAGATTCGCACCAATGCTTTACTTTTGAGAGTTGAAAGGGTTTATATGTTGTGTTGGATTGTTAAACTTTTGGAGCTTGAAGCGATCATGATTTTTGTGTGTGTGCATGTAGTGAGAGGGTTTATGTTAAGTGGCCATTCAACTACTATAGGACACAGTGGCAATTATTTTGTGATGAGGATTTCATGATTACAATTTAATTTTTTGTTGCAAAAAGTATCGTTATAATGACCTTTGTGGGACTGGCCAAATTTTAAAAAGTTTTATTTTTATTTTATTTTTTTTACAGTGAATCTGATCAAATGAAATTTTTCTTGTGGTTACCTATATGGCCCGTGCACAGCCAAGTGTCTCCCCCACTCCCTATGCCACCCTCTCCCCAATGTCTCCCCATTTCCCCAACGCCCCCTCTCCCCAACGCCCCCTCTCCCCAACGCCCCCTCTCCCCAATGCCCCCTCTCCCCAACGCCCACTCTCCCCAATGTCCCCTCTCCCTCCCCAATGTCCCCTCTCCCTAATGTCCCCCCTCTCCCCAATGTCTCCCCCTCCCGCAATGCCCCCCTCTCCCTAATGTTTTCCCAGTGTCCCACCTCTCCTCAATGTCCCCCCACTCTCCCCAATGTCCCCCCTCTCCTCAATGTCTCCCCAATGTCCCCCCCATCCCAATGTCCCCCTCTCCCCAATGTCAACCCCTCTCCCAATGTCCCCCCTCTCCCCAATGCCCCCCTCTCCCCAATGTCCCCATGTCCCCCCAATCCCAATGTCCCCCCCTCTCCCCAATGTCCCCCCTCTCCCAATGTCCCCCCTCTCCCAATGTCCCCCTCTCCCCAATGTCCCTCTCTCCTAATGTCTCTCCAATCAGTTTTTTGTTGCTGTTTTTTGCCTGGTAATTGTTTTTTTTTTTACTTTTATATTTGCCTGGCAATTAGCTTGAATTTTTATTTTTGCCTGGCCGTTAGTTTTTTAAAGTTTTACTTTGCCTGGCTATTAGTTTTTTGTGTTTTTTTGGCCTGGCTGTTTTTATAGCTATTTTTTCCTGGCTATAAGTTGCCCAAAGGAAAAATTCTTGTCATAACATTGGATATTTCGGGGCATTATCTGTTGCCCAGTTAGTGATTCATTTAGAATTCAGAAAGTGAGTAGATTCACACCGAGTCTCTTTTGAGAGTTGAAAGAGTTTATATGTGTTGAATTGTTAAACTTTTTAAGGTTGAAGGGATCATGACTTTTGTGTGTGCATGTAGTGAGAGTTTAGGTTTGTGTCAAAGTGAGCATTCAACTACTATAGGACATAGTGGCAATTATTTTGTGATACTGATTTAATGATTAGAAGAATCTTATCTGAATTTTTGTTCGCAAATATATTGTTATAATGTCCATTGTGGGACTGGGCACATTTTAAAGTTAACTATTTTCTACAGTGAATCAGATCAAATGAAAATTTTGTGATGACCTATGTGGCCGGTGGGCTGCTAAGTGTCGGGAACTTTAAGAAATTGGAAAATAGGCACTGAAAACGGCTATTGAATGTGGGAAAATAGGCACTGAAAACAGCTATTGAATGTGGGGAAAATAGGCACTGAAAACGGCTATTGAATGTGGGGAAAAT
The DNA here is from genome assembly GCA_030674155.1 of Stramonita haemastoma. Taxonomy (NCBI): domain Eukaryota; kingdom Metazoa; phylum Mollusca; class Gastropoda; order Neogastropoda; family Muricidae; genus Stramonita; species Stramonita haemastoma. The sequence continues at coordinate 1,979,832 of CM060340.1, read as the reverse complement.
AGGCACTGAAAACAGCTATTGAATGTGGGAAAATAGGCACTGAAAACAGCTATTGAGTGTGGGGAAACTAGGCACTGAAAACAGCTATTGAATGTGGGAAATAAGCACTAAAACAGCTATTGAATGTGGGGGAAATAGGCACTGAAAACAGCTATTGAATGTGGCTGGAGTTGAAGTGTGTGTTGAAGAAAATCGGAAGAACTATCTTGATAAATGTGGCGCTCCACCACGAAATGAGTCGCTTAGCACATTACCCAATTTTGCGCTAGGAACCCTTAAAGGCAGGTGGGGGTCAAGCTGTCAATTTTGAGATATTTGATTGATTATTAAACTACATCTGTTTTTATCTTATAATGAAATATCAAGGCATAATTTTTATTCCTTTTGCTTTTAAATGTGTTTTGAAAATACCAAAGTACTCATTCTGACAACGTGTTAATAAAATAGACTTGCCCGTTTCTCATTTTGTCACATCCTGCAGTCTATCATTTCAATTTGCAATAACGTTGCACAGAATTGTCCGATTTTTCAATCTGTTTTTTGTATTTGATAGCCACTTTATTGGACATTAATAACATGTCAATAACTAAAAATTGACTTCATGTGCACTCCGTCTCATTATGTGGTGGAGCGTCACAAATGTCCAGGTCATGAGATGACTCTAAGCAGGACTGTTCATCGTTGTTGTTGATTGATGCTTTGGTCACCACATATGTTTTTTTATCATTGTAAGGTAGTGATTGATAGAGGAATTGGTGGTTTCACAGTATTTTGAACTTTTCTCTTTGTGATGATTAATGTATTCCATTCCTAAGTCCACCAATTGAATGTTGAAAACCAATCTAAATGACTACAAAGTTAAATCGCTTACCCTCCCCCCCCTCCCTGCCCTGTTCCTTGGCAAAAAATCTCAGAGGTTCACCAAGAAATGTTTGCATATGGGACTGTTCTTTTTTGCCCACCATTAAGGTAGCCGCATTCCGACTATAATGATGTCTGAAATTTATAGACTTTATGTAACTAAACATGAGTGCTATACAGTTTGTAGGGAAGTGTGTGTGTGTGTGTGTGTGTGTGTGTGTGTGTGTGTGTGTGTGGTGTGTGTGGTGTGTGTGTGTGTGTGTGTGTGTGTGTTGTGTGATAATCATGGGGAGCAGACATCGGGTTGCAGGAAGAGACGAGGAAGAGAAAGGGGTGTTTAGGAGAGGTATGGATGCATATTCAGAACAGTGGGGATAGAAAAAAAGAGGGCTAGGTTACAGAATTATTTTTAGTGGTTTTTGTTTGTTTTTGTTCCTAGGTTAGATTTTTGAGATCCACCAATGGTGAGATTTTTTTTTATTATGCAACCGTTTTTCCCGCCATTTAAGTAGCTGCATTTCGACTTGAGAGATTTACATGGTTTATTTTGACTTGTTTTTGATGGATGCATTTGTTCCGAAATGGCATAGATCTAAATGTTAGCTAAACGTGAAATTTTGTGGACACCAAGTCCAATGCATAGCCTCAGCTTTTGATAGAACTGGTGACTATGATTTAAAGCTCTTGTGATAAGTGGGGTTATGCACAGAATGAAATGAAATGAAATACCATTGTCTTTAGCTACATACACTTTGTCTATCTGCTATTGTGTCCACATGCATTCTAACATTCAGAACCGACCAGCTGACAGACAACCCCCTTCCAACTACTAACTCTTAACCCTAACACTAACCTCAACTCTAACCCTGGCCCCACATGTGGACACAAGGCAGGTGGATAAAGGTATATGCTAGCAACAATGGCTAAACAAGTTTCTTTTTGGTTAGAATAGAATTTAATAAATTGTACACTGAGGGTAAGTGGATAAGCACAGAGCTATTCGACACCTTGCTCTCTAAAATTAACGAGACAAAAAAAATCGTATGTGAATAGTAACGGAGTTCAAACGTTCTAAAATGACGTAAAATCATAAATTTCAATCATAAATCAATTTATTTTTAAAACTTCACCTTTATCAATATACCTATTTTTTCGACTAGAACTCCCAAGGATTATTTATGGTCAGAATTTTGCATAAGCAACGGTTTTTGTAAACCATTTAGGTAACCGCATCACGACTTCGGAGATATAAGACAAAATATTTTATTTTTAAAATATTACCCAATGTAATCAAATACTTCTACTGCTGGTGTTGGTAGGAGGAGGGTTGCGATAATTTTGGAGAAAAGGATGCTAAGAAGATAGGGGGGAGGGGGGGGGGGGGCAGCAGATTTTTCTGGTATATTAAGGCAAGGAGAAAGGAATAAATGAGGACAGGAATAAATTTCTCAATTTTGAGATGACAAAGTATTCGTTTTTGTTTTTTGTTTTTTTTTAAAATAAAAAATAACCATTTTTCAGGTAGCAAGGTATTTGACTTTATTTTAGATAAAAGTATTCATATTTGTGTTTTATTGTATGGGAATAGGGACAGGCAGTCAACTATTTTGGTTAGCGAGGGCGAGGACAGTGAGCATTTTAAAAGGGAAAGAGATTACTAGTTTTAGAATGCTTGATTGAATAGTTTGGAGGGAGGTGTATTTTATGAGAAACGAAATAGGGGGCGCTGGTTTTAGAATGCATAATTTGGGAGAGAGAGTTATCATTATTATTTATTATTATTTATTATCATTATTATTATTATTATTATTATTATTATTATTATTATTATTATTATTATTATTACTGCTATTTAAAGAGAACGAATCCTCAAGTTTGTGTGTGTTGTGGTGTTGGGGTGGGTCGGTGAAGTATGAAATAGTGTGTGTGTGTGTGTGTGTGTGTGTGTGTGTGTGTGTGTGTGTGTGTGTGTGGTTTTAAGAAATCTGTTAAAATGCAAGGTTTGCAGCTATAACTAACATGGACTTTTAAAATATTATGTTGGAAAGGATGGAGGTAGAGAAAGCACTGGAATGTAGCATACACAAATTTATTTTATTTTTAAAAAAGTTTTTGTGTTTAATTTCTTAATTGACCTTGCCTTAGAAAAGGTATTTTCGCCATTTGATATTTTACAAAAATTGGTACAGGAAAACCACTTTGATTTTTATTCTATGTGTATAAGATTGCCCGCATCCTGAATTGGTGTGTTTCTGTTCTCTTATGTCCTTGTCTTTTGCTTTGCTGTAGGTCAGAGATATACCCATTACCTAGGTCATAGCAATCCCTGCCCATTAATCGAATGCTCCGTCTGCATCTCTCCCAGCAGTCTTTTTCCATTGTAATCACTTTGTACTCTATGACAGTTTTTTTCTGTTTTGTTTTGTTCAAACGGAAAAGAGAAAGTTGGGAAAAGAGAGGTTGCAGGATTCTCAATGTAATTTTTAAAAATCGCCCCAACAAAACGCAAAGAAGAATCAGGGAAAAGATCGTATAAAAAGAAGAATGAAAGAAGAAATAAGTTGGACTAGAGGTTCGAGGTCCCTAAGATAAACCTGGTATTGACAAGACTGATGGAAAGATGCATTCATCTCTCGTAGCTGCATGATAATCCTCTAATATCTTTGATATGAAAGAATAAATAATTGAATAAATAAATGAAAAAATGAATAAATAAATAAATGATAGTATAATTTCTTGCATTTGTCCAACCTGTTCTGCCCATTTCTGCTAGTTTTATGCTACTATGGAGCTTCATTTCAGGCATATTTATTCCACAATTCCAGTGTAGCAAATGTATTGAAGATCCAGAGTGATGCTATAATGTGGTGCTGGTTGTGTTTTTGTTCAGCCTTTACTTTTATATTCTCATGTTCTCTTGAAACCTGATTTGTGAAAGTAGAAAAGGGTTTAGTGTGTGTGTAGCTTTTTTTTAAATTTTTTTTTAGCGGTTGGTTGTAAACTGTTTACAAGCTGTCGTCAAAACACTTGGCTGTACTGTTGTTTTGGGGGGGTTGTTTTTTGTGCTGTAAATCAAAAAGAAAAACCGTTCATTTCAGCGAAGAATGCTGGTGGATAGCTAGTCTTGTATGTAAAGCGCTGGCCTGTTGTTCTCTTGAAATTGGTCCCTTCTTTATCATTTTGTCATAGCATTTAGTATAGTTTTCTTGCGACTCGGTTACCAAGAAGTTATGTTTGTTTTTAAAATTTTTTTTTTTAATGTACTCAGTTTGAAGTACTGAGCACAGAGTGAAGGCAGTTTATTGCTGATAGTCTTTTCCTTTATAAACATTTCTTTTAAACATATAATGCCTTCTCTTGAATGAATCATGCGATGCTTTGAATTTACATGTTCAACTTATAGTATACTGCATTTGAAGCTGCTTTATTTATTTATTATTCATTTATACTTATATTTAAGTAAATGAAAGGGGAATCAGAAATCGAGGTTGCCAGCACCATGTTTAAGATTTTGCTTTTGAGTTGCAAGTGTCCGCTTTGTTGTCTCTCCGAAACCAGTGAAGCTTGTTCTAAGAATCGGGTTGGAAATGGTATAAATCAACTTTATAATCCAATGTAATTACATACATTATATGCAATAAAATTTAAACTTGTCCATCTGCATGAGAGGAGAAAATATTGCATTTTTTTTAGAACACAACAAAAGATGTTGCTTGTAACCAGTATTGTTTCAAATTTTCCTGTATTTTGTACCAACTTTGTACTAGAGTGTATACCTTTAAAAAACGTGGTGAGCACACACCACTGGCACTTGACTACCAAGCCGACTTTCTTGGGAAAAATACTCTTAAGCTTTGCAGAACTCCCTCCTCTTTGGAACTTTCAAGCTGTTTTCCACTTGCTGTTCGGGATGTTCATGCTTTCTGGATAACTCTATAAAGCTTTTTCGTGAATATTTTATATTTTATTTTATTTTATTTCACTTTGTCACAGATTTTTCTGCGTGAAATTCGGGCTACTCTCCCCGGGACTCTACCGTATACCATTTTAAACTTGAGGGAATTGGGAATGAAATGAAATGATTTAGGTATTGTCATTTAATGTTGTTGCTGATTTCTTTTGTAGATGGAAGATGTTAACATATTTGGAAGTATTAGGTGTTGGTTTTGAACTTGAAGTTGAAAGTTACCGGGCCACTGAAACTGAATGAGGTGACAGCCATCACAGTGGTTTTTGTGGTCGGTAGGACTATAAACAATATGGTATGATAGAATGGGGCTGTTCCCGTCTGATACGAGTGAAAGTGTTATGGTTGGTGACTAAAGAGAGCTTTAAGGAGTTGGGTTTTGGTTTTATCTCATTTCATGTTTGTATTTTTCCCCACAACGAGGAGCCCGTCCTGGGCTGACCCTTATGTTTGACCAGGGAGTTGATACAAGGGACAGCAGAGTTGATTTTATACCCTGTATAATACAGTCAACACCTTGTAAAATTTTAGATCTCATAACAGAACTGTTACATACAGTTTTATTCTGAGACCTAAAGTTTTACGAAGTGTCAGTGGGGCTATAAACATGCTAATGTTTTGCATTTACTATTTTGGATATTCTTGGTTATTTTCGTTGTAAAGACAAGGCTTGAATTGAGTCTTTTGCCACTCGTGTGTTATAGAAGCCTATTGGAATTGTGCTCCATGATATTAAATGATTTGTGTAAGATTTCAAAAAGGAACAAAAGTCAGTCGGTAGTTATTGTCACAGCTGGTCAGAGCACTGGGAAAAACCTACCCCCCCCCCCCCTCTTCAGCCAAAAAAGCTGGAGTAAGGGTTGGGTAGCCGGCTTGCAGCTGAAATAAAACCATGAAAAGAAATTCAAAATGTGTGTGAGATATTCATGGATGACTGTGTGTTTACAAAGGTAGAATATGTGCACATCATCGTATGCCGTATTCCTCCCCCCCCCTCTGTCTCTCTCTCTCCCTTCCCGTCTGTCTCTGTCCGTCTGTCTGTCTCCCCCCCCCCCCTCTCTCTCTCTGGACAAAAGTTAGCTATTTCTGTACAAGTTGTCTCCTGTGTAACAGTGCTTGGTATTCAAGGGAGATAAGAGTGGCAGTTTGTCTGTCGCCTGTCTCCTCTCCTTCCTCTACTTTTTTTCCTCACCGGACACAAATGAAATGAAAGTCAAAACATTGTTATAGCCTCTTCCCAGTTTTTTTAAGTGGACAAAAAGAGGAGCACAGGAAGTACTGCTGGAGTTCCCCCCCCCGCCCCCCTTGAACAACTGTGTGCTGCTGTAAAGCTGTTTTTCGGCAATGAAGATGTTTCTCTCATCCTGAAAATCCTCAAGTTACAACCTCTCTTTAAAGCCAACGTTCACTGCAAACTGAAGATGGTTTGAAATCTGTTTTATTGTTTTTGAAGAGGATAATTCACCGTGTCTTGTTCCTGTGTGTATGTGAAGAGGGATCTCCTAAAATTCGCGGGGTTTGTGTGTACACGCATATATATGTGTGTGCGTGTGCGTACGTGCATGCATGCGTATCTATATCTATTTATCTCTGTCTGTCTGTCTGTCTGTCTGTCATCCATCCATCCATCCATCCATCCATCCATCCATCCATCCATCCATCCATCCATCAACAACGACCATGTTTTCTTCAACGGGGAAGTGAACACAAAAAAATAATCAACCCCAAACTGCACGATCTGTCCAAAAACAAAAAGTGTCGAAAGTAAAAAGTAAAGAACAAATTTCTGTAAAAACGTCTGAGAAAAAAAAATTGCATAGTAGAGGATTATTATTCTGTCTGGAAGACCATACTGAAAAAAACAACAACTACACAATTGATAATCATTTTCCTTTTTTTTAAAAAATAAAACATAATTACTTCAACCATGAATGAGTATGAGGATAATGGAAGATTTTTTTTTTTTTCAGGAATGGACAATGTGCCATAAGGGATGTTATAGTTTCAGGACGTGGGGAGTGGGGGTTTGGGAAGGGGTGGGGTGGGGGAGGGGGAACAGAGTCGTTCACTATTATTGGATGAGTAGGTGGAACAAATAACATAGCAGGACTGATATAAAAAAAAAACACCAACAAAACCACACACACTTCAAATATTAGAAAGTATCAACATCTAAACATTATTTTTTTGTACGAATATCTTCACTCTTCTTGTTCACCTTTTTGTTGTTGTTGTTGTGTTCACTCTGTGTTGCTTTTTTCTAAAAAGGAACAAAACCAAACTAAAATTCTATAACTTACATGAATAATAATAATAATAATAATAAAAAATAATAATAAACAATATTAAAAAAAATAGCATGGTGCAAAATAACTGAGAGAAAGAGAGAGGGGGGAGGGAAACAGACAGACAGACAGAGAGACAGACAGACAGACAGAGAGACAGACAGACACAAACACACAAACACACAAACACACACACACACACACACACACACACACACACACACACACACACACACACACACAGAAAGCTGTTTGTACAACGGGAGAACACAGCAAACTGAAATAACAAGTCTGTCTCTATGACAACCTCTGGTATACATCTTTTGACAAAAAGGTGATGATTAAAAACAAACAAACATCAGAAACAGAAAACGGAGGAGTAATAAACAGTAGTTCTCCTGTCTTAAACATCCTAATTATTGAACAGACAAAGAAGACATACACCACTGGGTGTCAAGCAGATGTTTTCATGAAAAACACCAACATGAAACATCACATTTTTTATACATGAAAATGTCTGTTTTTTTGTCATCGGCATAAAAGAACGGAAAATCAATCTCTCTCTCTCTCTCTCTCTCTCTTCTCTCTCTCTCTCTCTCTCTCTCTCTCTCCTCTCTCTCTCTCTCTCTCTCTTCTCTCCTCTCTCTCTCTCTCTCTCTCTCTCTCTCTCTCTCTCTCTCTCTCTCTCTCTTCTCTTCTCTCTCTCTCTCTCTCTCTCTCCTCTCTCTCTCTCTCTCTCTCTCTCTCTCTCTCTCTCCTCTCTCTCTCTCTCTCTCTCTCTCTCTCTCTCCTCTCTCACGGGGGACGGATAACCTAGTGGTCAGAACATTGCGTTGGCAATTTGACGACCCGGGTTCGAGTCCGGTCGAGGAAATTTTTCTCCTGGAGTTAACATCAGTGCCGACTCCACTCTCCCCAAAAGTCCTTCGGATGAGACTTTAAACCAAGGCCCCGTGTGCGAACGCACGCAGAACATCTTGCGCACACGTTAAATCCTGTTCCGCTTTTCGTAAGAGTAGGCCATCGTGTGCCGGTGTGAACAGATGGCAATATTTACAAAAACTGCATACACACGGGGACCGGATGAAAAAAAGCACATGATTGCTTATTCCATAATCCTCGATATAAAAGAATAATAATAAAAAAAAAGAATAAAAAGCCCCCATCTTTCTCTTAAATACACACACACACACACACACACCCTGTTCGTTTTACACCACACTTCTCTCCCCTCCTTTGCAGACGCCTCCATACCCCCCCCCCCCCCCATCCGCCCACCAACCGCACCTGACACACAGGCACATCAATTTTGCAATTGTCTCTTCATCATTATCCTCACACTATGGTCGAAAGCAACAATCAAAACATTTTTTTTAATCGATCAGAACACGAGCATTCTAAATTTCTCGTGTGCTGTATATACACCAAATTATGCACATCATAATAATAATACATTATTAACAAAACAACTCTACTCTCACAATTCTACTTTGAGAGCTGACATAGAGCCTATTCCTCTCCACCACCACCATCCCCCCACCCCCTCACCCCCATTCCTCGAGTCATCTTACCCACTAGAATAAACCAAACTCTTTAAAAAAGAAAATTGAGGTCCATAGTTAGGAGAAGAGGACAAGGACAGAAAAAAATTCCCTACATTTTCTGTTTTCAGTCAATGGACAATGACCACGCGAGCAGTTCCGGAAGAATACAGATGTTTAAAACAAAAACAGCCCCAAGGAGAGAAGAGAAAAGAGAAGAGAAGAGAAAGGAAAAAAGAAGAGAAAGGAAAAAAGAAGAGAAGAGAAGGGAGGAGATTAAACGAGAAGAGAAGAGAAAAGAGAAGAGAAGAGAAAAGAGAAGAGAAGAGAAGAGAAAAGAAAGGAGATGAGAAAAGAAGAGAAGGGAAGAGAGGAAAAGAGAAGAGAAGACAAAAGACAAGAAAATAAAACAAGAAGAAAACAAAATTAAAAACTGAAAAAAGAAAGGTAAGAAAAAAAGGGAAATTAGAAAAAAACAAACTAAGAAATACAAAAAGAACAAAATAACATTTTTGCACTGTTCAACACTGCCTGTAAGCCACAGTCACGGTATTCCATCACAACCTTCGTGGGACATAACTGTAAGGTAAAACAAAAAAAAAGGTAAAGGTGTCCCATAACCTGTGTGGTCGTAGGGGAGTGAGGCATCAGAGACCTTAGCTTCTCTGGGGGCCAGCATATTGAGGGAGGCGCCCATCTCCTCTCTTCGCTGCTTTACCTTCCCTGACCCTAAGGAGGGCAGGTACCCGTTTACAGCTACTGACTGTAAAGACCTATCAAAGGCCATGTTCTATTTTCATTGTCCCCATTTTGATTTTCACACTTCAATCCTCATAGGTTCTCTATACGAACCACGCGCTGTACTGTCTTAGCAACACTGTCAATAACGATGAATAAATAACAAAACGAGCGTGATGTTTTTTCATAAAACGCCACACACAGAAACTGTTTTTGCAACTTGACAAAAAGCGACACTGATACCTAGTCTGTTATCCATTTCTGAAACACTTTCATAGCAAACACGGGGATGCATGCACAAGATCAGATTATCAGTTAAGTCCGCTTGTTGCGTACCAAACCTTGGCACACTATACCATTGCAACATGCAGGTATCATCTGAATAAATATACTGGCTATATAATATGTCCAGATCATACGGTCCTTCACGAGAGACAGTTTTCTCCCCGCAGTTCTTGGCATTTTGCTTCTTCATGTTCTGCACTGAAATAGAACATTCAGTTCTATAACCATGCCAGGTCCATCATTATCACTAAAATCAACCAAAATCAAAACCAAAAACAAAACAAAACGGCCAGAGTCCCTAGGATTCTGTTTCTCCCTGTTCCACATGGCAATGGACATTCCAGGTTTTAAGTCACAAGCTATGTACGTAGCACAAGACCCCCCAGCACAAACCCCACGACAAAGACACTGGGTGGTAGACAGACACATTCCAGAACAATCTTCCCGGCACTTTGTCCTCGTTTCCACGACCATGTTACACACACAGCAGCAGCAGCAGCAGCAGCAACAACAACAACAACAACAACAACAACAACAACAACAACAGAAACTTACTTTCTTGATGCTCCATCCTCATCATCTTCTATAGTCAAAAAGGTACACCCCCATCATACAGCCCACAAATCCAATGTACATCACATAGTCAAGAGTGCTGAATTTAACGCACCCTTTCCTTTTACCTATAGTCCCAATGTGGTCAGTTCCTGCTATATGCAGCACCAGCTGGGCTGGGATGAAATAACTAGCCGCTGAGAGGAGCTGAAAGTGGGGGGAGAAACCCACAACTGTGCTAGCTCCCCCTCCCCCCACACCCACACACATAACTGCCCAGGTTTTTTGCCCCAGCTGGGCTGGGATGAAATGACTAGCCGCAGAGAGGAGCTGAAGGTAGGGGGAAGAAACTCACAACTGTGCTAGCTCCCCCCCCCCCTCCCCCCACACCCACACACACGTAACCACCGAGTTATGTTCTTTTTTCTTTCTACACAGGGGGTTCGGGCAAAGATGCAAGTGGCGATGAGGAGGAGGCAGAGGGAGGTGGGCACCTGGATCACCTCTTTGGGCTTGTGGGACTCCCCTTCTTCTGAGGTCACCACCTGGGGACAAGGGGGATAAGTGTGGGTGAGTGTGTTTGAGAGAGAGAGAGAGAGAGAGAGGAGAGGAGGGGAGAGAGAGAGAGAGAGAGAGAGAGAGAGAAGAGAGAGAGAGAGAGAGAGAGAGAGAGAGAGAGAGAGAGAGAGAGAGAGAGAGAGAGAGAGAGAGAGAGAGAGAGAGAGAGAGAGAGAGAGATTTGATTTGATTTGATTTGATTTGGTTTATTCTTTTATATCGAGGATAGTGGAATAAGCACTCTTGTGCTTTTTTATATCCAGTCCCCGTATGTATGTAGTTTTGTAAATGCCATTCGTTCCCACCGGCACATGATGGCCTACTCATACGAAAAGCGGAAAAGGATTTAACTTGTGCACAAGAAGTTCTGCGTGCGTTCGCACACGGGGACTCGCTTTGTAGTATCATCAGAAGACTTTTTGGGGAGAGTGGAGTCAGCACTGATGTTAACTCCAGGGGGAAAATCCCCTCCAACAGGAATCGAACCTGGGTCGTCAAATCGCCAGCGCAATATTCTGACCACTAGGGTATCCCGTCCCCAAACGAAAGGACAAGGCTAAAATTGAACCCAGAACCCCAGGGTTTAGTTGTTAGGGAGGTTAGCGTCATAACCATCCTGCCACCTTCCCTCTTTGTAAATTAAAAAAAAATTAAATAGAGAAAAATGAACAGAAAAACAAAGAAAGCAAAACGCCAAAGAATTCAACCAAACCAAACAAAGGACAAATCAAAACCAAACGCCAATGAGAAAAATGGGAAAAGTGTCATTGAAAACAGACAAAAAAACCACCCACAAAACAAATAAACATAACTCATATCACCCTAGAGAAAACAACAGCCCCACAACAAGGAACACAATCATAGTTCTACAAATTGTGTGTGATGGACAGGACAGCAAGAGGGGACAGGATAGCCTAGTGGTCAGAACATTGCGTTCACAATTTGACGACCTGGGTTCGAGGGGATTTTTCCTCTGGAGTTAACATCTGTGCTGACTCCAACCCCCCCCCCCCCCCCCCGCCCCCCCAAAAAAAAAGTCTTTCGGACGAGAATTTAAACCGAGGCCCCGTGTGCAACGCACGCAAAACATCTTGCGCATACGTTAAATCCTGTTCCGCTTTTCGTAAGAGTAGGCCATTTTGTGCCGGTGGGAACAGATGACAAAATTGACAAAAATGCATAGGCCTACACATGGGGACTTGATGTAAAAAAAAAGCACACGAGTCCTTGTTCCATTATCCTCAATATAAAAGACAAAATAAATAAATAAATAATAGCAGTAGGCACCCATCACTCCGAAGGCTATGGAATTGCGCTTTAGACTTTAGAGTGCAAAGCCTGGGTAAGTACATTTGGAGGGCAAACTGTTACCATTTAAAAAACCGGCACACGATGGCCTGCTCTTCCGAAAGGCAGAACGGGGTTTTAACGTGTGCGCAAGATGTTCTGCATGCTGGTACCGGCACACGATGGCCTGCTCTTCCGAAAGGCGGAACGGGGTTTTAACGTGTGCGTAAGATGTTCTGCGTGCGTTTGCACACGGGGCCTCGGTTTATAGTCTCATCCGAATGACTTTAATATTCAGTTCGATTTTTTCGTCAAACTGGGAAGAAAGGGCAAGGCTGGGTAAGAACCCAGAACCTCACGGTTTACTTGTTGGCAGGTGAACGTCTTTACCATCCTGCCACCTTCCTTCCTCGAAATGAATAAATAAATAAATAAAATAATAAATAAATAAGAGAGGAGGTGTGAGGACTGGGGGAAAAAGCCATCTACAGCAAAATGTAAGGTGTACATCCTTGTTTTCAACTCGTATTTCCATACATGATTTTGTGGCAGCTGTGCTCAGAAAGAAGAGGTGAGAAAGATTCTACCCTGGCGCCACCCTGCTGTATCAAAACGTAATCAGAAGCTGCAGTGATGAATCAGCAAAACTGTAGCCTACAGCAAGTGGTGAGAGAGGACGTGCCTTTTCTTTGGCAGCTTGTAACCAAGAGATATTGATGTCTTTTCTGGCTCAATACAAAGCCCGGATATGGTTTTTGTTGAGCTTTTGTGTGTGTGTGAGTGTGTGTGTGTGTGTGTGTGTGTGTGTGTGTGTGTGTGTGTGTGTGTGTGTGTGTGTGTGTGTGTGTGTGTGTGTGTTTGTGTGTGTGTGTGTGTGTGTGTGTGTGTGTGTGTGTGTGTGTGTGTGTGTGTGTGTGTATGTATGCGGTGTGTGTGTGCTTATATGTGTGTGTGTTTGTATGTATGTATGTATGTATGTATGTATGTATGTATGTATGTATGTATGTAT
>CM060340.1:1956749-1964249 GCA_030674155.1 Stramonita haemastoma | reverse complement strand
CTGTCTGTCTGTCTGTCTGTCTGTCTGTCTGTCTGTCTGTCTGTCTGTCTGTCTGTCTGTCTGTCTGTCTGTCTGTCTGTCTGTCTGTCTGTCTGTCTGTCTGTCTATCTATCTATATGTGTGTGTGTGTATGTATTTTTGTATTTTTGTATTTTGTATTGTGTACCACTTTATGTCACGCAGATTTCTCTGGGTGAAATTCGGGGTGCTCTCCCGGGGGAGAGCGCGTCGCCACATGTGCAGCGCCTACCCATTTTTTTTCTTTTTCCTGCATGCAAGTGTATTTGTTTCCCTATCAGAGTGGCTTCTTTCTACAGAATTTTGCCAGGGACAACCCCCTTGTTGCCGTGGGTTCTTTAACGTGCGCTAAATAGTGATGTGTAACACACGGGACCTCGGTTTATCGTCTCATCCGAAAGACTAGCGCCCAGACCACCACTCAGGGTCTAATAGATGGGGGAAAAGTTTTGGGTCCAAACGAGGTACGAACCCCGCACACTCCGACCCGGACTTTTTGCTTTCTAGGCAAGGCGCGTGACCACCTAGACCACCGATCCACCGGTGTGTATGTGTGTATGTGTGTTTTATTCTATTTCATTTTATTCTTTTGTATCGATGATAATGCGTGCCTGCGTGCGTGCGTGCGTGCGTGCGTGCGTGCGTGCGTGCGTGGTGTGCGTGTGTGCGAGTGAGTGAGTGAGTGAGTGAGTGTGTGTGTGTGTGTGTGTGTGTGTGTGTGTGTGTGTGTGTGTGTGTGTGTGTGTGTGTGTGTGTGTGTGCAGCGCTTGAAGTGGTATGGATCCCTGCTGACCACAGTGATGCTTCAGGAGGACAGGTGACATGGAGATAGCAGCCTTGATGGCAGTGAGGAGGAGGAGGAGGAGGAGGAGGAGGAGGAGGAGGAGGAGGAGGAGGAGGAGGAGGAGGAGGACAGCTGTCAGGGTGCAGTGTGTACCGCCAACAGTTACCGGCTGCAAGGTCCTGGGTTACAATCCCAGCAGTGACATAGAGATTTAGTGGCGGCAATGATTTCATTGAACAGGTTGCCGTTTGCTTTTTTTCTTTTGTATTCGTTGGTTGTTGCAGGCTTCATTGTTGTTTGTGATAATGATGACAAATAATACGACGATGGCACTGATGATGATGATGATGATGATGATGATGATGATGATGATGATGATGATGATGATGATGATGATGATGATGATGATGATGACGAGGATGATGATGATGATGAGAATTATGTGTCTTTGTGGTTTTGAAAGGCATCACTCTTAGAAACGATGCTGAATGCTTGGGTGATAAAATGCTACTAGGAGTATATCTACCAAAGTTTGGAGCCACATCGGTACAGAACCTTAAACAAGAACTGAGCTACTTGTCTTTGTGTGAAGCTGTTGGATTGTGCAAGTCAGTTTGAACCAACTGCACACCATATGCATTCTCATCCAAATACCTTCTTCATGTCATTGGAGGTACAGTAGAAAGTCCATTAAAGATGCGTGCATCTCTCACATAATACTCTTTCTATTGAAAATGTGTTCCACGGTGTTTTTGTCTGTCTGCAATTCAGCCTAAGAGTCTATCTGGGTAAAATATCAACAAGGTTGATACAATGTTGTTTCTTTTGTGCATGAGTTTTACAAACATATCATTAAAAAAAACAAGCAAAGCAATTACTTTGCTTAAAAAGCTGTTCGGAGGATCATTTCACAATATATCATATGTTGAACAATTGTCAAGGATTCTGGTGTCAGGCTTAGATATTACTTTACCGGACCTAACCCTGTGCTGCAATTAAAAATGTTTATAAAACTGCAAGCACCCAACAAGCCAGAGGTAGAGGATTGATCAAGCCACTGTTCAGTACTTCTCTCTTGGCAATCAGGTTGGAGTAAACTTTGCCTGGTCTTTATTTTTTGACTTAAGTATTGAGACCACAGTACAGCCAGATTTGTTCAGAACAGAATGATGTCAGGATTTTCCTTGGCAGTCTGCCTTGCTGTTCTGAGCGCAGTAAGAGCCGGGAACGTGGCACCAAGCACCACTCTGTCTCCGTCTGTTGGGAAACAGTTGCTGCAGGAATTTCGGAGCATGAGTCAGAATTTAACGTCTCAGCATGATGAATTGAAGGGCATACTTACGTCCAACAAGCACTCACTCACTCACTCAGTCCCATGTCCCAAGGGACGTAGGGGGGACATGAGAGAAGACGCAACAGAGATCTTTTTCCATGCTTCACGATCCTGCGTGGCTAGTAGGAGGTGTTGCAGGGGTTGGGCGGTCCAGTCTTTGATGTTGTCAACCCATGATTTCTTTTGGCGGCCTCTTCTTCTCTTGCCCTCGACTGTTCCTTGCAGGATGGTTTTTGCTAGGGTGTTGTGTCTTGTGGTGTGACCAAACCACATCAGCTTTCTCCTCTTTATGGTGGAGAGCAAAGGCTCTTGGGGGCCCACACGCTTTTTGATTTCTTCTATCACATAGTTATTGGTCTTGTGTTCTTTGTATGATATTTTGAGGAGTCTTGTGTGGCACTTGTTCTCGAATGCTTGGATTCTCCTCTCTAACTCTGCTGTCAGAGTCCATGATTCACAGCCATATAGGAGGATAGATATCACGAGGGATTTGTAAAGGTGGTATTTGGTGCAGAAGCTGATGTTGTTGCTTCTGATGATCTTCTCGAGTCTGACTAGAGCAGATGTTGCTGTTGCAATGCGAGCTTTCACTTCATTGTTTGATGTGCCATCTTTTGTTAGGATGGAGCCTAAGTATTTGAATTGGCTCACCTCTTCTAGTGTTTCTCCATTCATCTTTATTTCCGTGATGTCATTACTCGCGTTGTTGACCATGATCTTTGATTTCTCTGTACTGACCTCCATGCCGTATGCGCTCGCTCGATCTGTTAAATTGTCTGTGAGGATTTGCAGTTCTTGTTTGCTGCTGCCCATGAGGTCAATGTCATCTGCAAATCTGAGGTTGCAAAGGGGTCTTCCACCAATGGAGATGGAAGTGTGGTGGTTTTGCAGTGTCTCTGTCATGATGTTTTCGAGGAAGAGGTTGAAGAGTACAGGTGAGAGAAGGCAGCCCTGGCGAACCCCAACCGTGGTCTTGAAGAACTCGCCCACGTGATTATTCATAAAAACTGCACTTTCTGCGTTCTCGTACAGAGCTTTGATGACTTCAATTAGACAGCTGTCAATGTTGAAGTGCCTGAGTACTTGCCAGAGGCCGTCATGCCATACCCTGTCAAAGGCCTTTTTAAAGTCTATGAAATTGTGGTACAAGTCTTTTTGGTGTTGGAGATGCTTCTCTATCAGAATTCTCAGATTGAAAATTTGTTCCATTGTGCTGCGTTTTGGTCTAAAGCCCGCTTGTTCTTCTGCCAGGAGTTTTTCCGCTTGGTTTTTCAGTCTGTTGAGGACTACCTGCAGCATGATCTTGCTAGGATGACTTATGAGACTGATGGTTCTGTAGTTCTGGCATTGTTTGAGGTTTCCTTTCTTTGGCAGGGGTATTACAAGAGACTGTGTCCATTCTTTTGGCCATTCTTTGGTGTCGTGGATCTTCTGACAAAGTTCTGTGAATCGCCTTGCTGTTTCATTCCCTCCATTTTTTATGAGTTCAGCTGGGATGTTATCGATTCCAGGGGACTTCCCCTTCTTCAATTGTCTAATAGCTGCATCTACTTCACACCTTAGTATTGGTGGGTCTTTATCTTGGTGTTCAGGGGGTTTGTCAGAAACTATGTTGGTATCTGGGCGTAGTGGGTAGTTGTACAATCCCTCACAGTATTCTGTCCAGCGTTGGAGGATGGCATTGTTTTCCGTTAAAAGATTTCCTTCTTTGTCTTCAATAACAGAGGCTTTAGGCTGTGTGGTTTTCGTTAGTGCTTTCAAAGTGTCGTAAGCTGTTTTGCTGTTTCCCTTGGTCATTCCAGCTTCGATGTTGTTGCATTGTTCTTCTATCCACGCTTCTTTGGCTTCTCTCATCTTTTTCCTCACTTCTCTGTGGCTATCCATGTACTTCTTGTAAGCTTCTTGACTTGTGAACTTTTGTTTTTTAAGTTCTCTTCTTTTGTCGCAGAGGTCAAGAACCTCATTTGTCACCCAAGGTTGTTTCTTTGTTCTGCTTCTTCCTAATGTTTCTTCTGCTGCTGTCGTTAGCACTTCTTTGATGTTGTTGGCCAATGTGTCCACATCATTGTCGATGGCTGTGAGTGCGGCGAACTTTCCTCCAATGTTGGCTTGGAAGATCTCAACCACTGTTGGGTCTTTGAGTTTTTCCAGGTCGAATCTTATGCGTGGGCTTTTTGGCTGTTGTTTTGCTTTCAGTTTCAGCCTGATGGTGGTAAGTACAAGGTCGTGGTCACTGCCAATGTCAGCTCCTGGGAATGTTCTTGTGTTTGCCTTGTTTATGCTGGATTTGAATCTTTGGGGTGACAGAATGTAATCAATTTGATTATGAATCAGACCATTTGGTGAGTGCCAGGTTGATGTTCTGGATGGCTTGTGAGGGTGGAGTGTGTTAGCCAAAGTCAGTTTGTGCTTCTTTGCGAATTCCAGCAGCCGCTGTCCTCTGTCATTTGTTTCTCCCAGTCCAACAAGCAACCTGTGCCATATTCGTGAGTATTTTGAAAACTGATAGTCTGTCTCTTTCTGGGTCTGTGTGTGTGTGTGTGTGTGTGTGTGTGTGTGTGTGTGTGTGTGTGTGTGTGTGTGTGTGTGTGTGTGTGTGTGTGTTTGTCTGTCTGTCTGTCTGTGTTTGTGTGTGTGTCTGTCTGTCTGTCTGTATGTCTATCTGTCTGTCTGTCTGTCTGTCTGTCTGTCTGTCTGTCTGTCTGTCTGTCTGTCTGTCTCTCCTTTACTTTGTTAAAGATAGTTGCACCTGCCATAGTTATCAGAATGAAGTTCTTTATTCATTACATTGTGAATGGCTTTTGCCATTCAACTTTTTTCCTTGCCTTCCTTTGGCTTTATCTGCCTATGTTCTGTTGTCTGGTCAATCAAAGTATGTGCTGCTGTTAGGCGTTCTTTGCCTTAACACCCTGAGAGTCATCCACAATATGCACTCTGTCTGTCTGACTGCCTGAGAATCACTGGGAAATCCTAAGTACACACAAGATGAGACGTGTGCACGTACGGCTGTTTTCAAGTACCGTGGCATACAGGCAACTATACTCCAAATTCAGAGAATTTTTTTTCTCTGTCAGAGCATAGAACCAAGTCGTAGTGCTAAAAGCTTGTGCTAAAATTGGTGGTCAATACTGCAAAAACTATTGATGTGAACTGCACTGACATTGGAATAAATCTTTTACATGAAGAAGATAAAAAGTGCATTTTCATAACGTATTGTGATATGCAATCATTGGAAAGCGATGTGTAAAAGACACATCACTCTCAAGGGGCCAGCATATTGAGAGCAGCACCCATCTCCTTTCCTTATTTACTTTACCTTACCCTGTCCCTAAAGAAGGAAGGCACCCATTTACAGCTGGGTGAACTGGGGGACTACACCAAAGCAAAGTGTACAAACGGTCACCCATCCAAGAGGTAAGCACGCTCAACGCTGCTTAACCCTAGCTTGGGGAGTGTGAGGTCTTTGACCACTGAGCTCTATCGTCCTTTAAAGTGGTGTGGTTTGATAAGGAAAGAATCAATGAATCTGATGTTGAAGTAGATGTAGCTAAATTGTTTTATGAAATAGAGACGAAGAAGAAGAAAAGAAAAAAAATAGAAGAAGAAGAAGAAGAAGAAGAAGAAGAAGAAGAAGAAGAAGAACAACAACAACAACAACAACAACAACAACAAGACAGTGAGATGGAAAGACGATTTTGAAGAGAACATTCCACCAGCCTTGAAGCAGACAAAGTGTCAAAGTTCACAGACACGTGCTGGTTGTCATGACATACTTTGTGCTGCTAACTGACAAACATCACATGTTTTTATCCAGCACTAATCAACACAGATTCACAGAACTTTGTCAGAAGATCCACGACACCAAAGAATGGCCAAAAGAATGGACACAGTCTCTTGTAATACCCTTGCCAAAGAAAGGAAACCTCAAGCAATGCCAGAACTACAGAACCATCAGTCTCATAAGTCATCCTAGCAAGATCATGCTGCAAGTAGTCCTCAACAGACTGAAAAACCAAGCGGAAAAACTCCTGGCAGAATAACAAGCGGGCTTTAGACCAAAACGCAGCACAATGGAACAATTTTTCAATCTGAGAATTCTGATAGAGAAGTCATCTCCAACACCAAAAAGACTTCGACCACAATTTCATAGACTTCAAAAAGGCCTTTGACAGGGTATGGCATGATGGCCTCTGGCAAGTACTCAGGCACTTCAACATTGACAGCTGCCTAATTTAAGTCATCAAGGCTCTGTACGAGAACGCAAAAAGTGCAGTTTTTATGATCAATCAGGTGGACGAGTTCTTCAAGACCACCGTTGGGGTCTGCCAGGGCTGCCTTCTCTCACCTGTACTCTTCAACCTCTTCCTCGAAAACATCATGACAGAGACACTGTAAAACCACCACACTTCCATCTCCATTGGTGGAAGACCCCTTTGCGACCTCAGATTTGCAGATGACATTGACCTCATGGGCAGCAGCAAACAAGAACTGCAAATTCTCACAGACAATTTAACAGATCGAGCAAGCGCATACGGCATGGAGGTCAGTACAGAGAAATCAAAGATCGTGGTCAACAGCGCGAGTAATGACATCACGGAAATAAAGATGAATGGAGAAATACTAGAAGAGGTGAGCCAATTCAAATACTTGGGCTCCATCCTAACAAAAGATGGCACATCAAACAATGAAGTGAAAGCTCGCATTGCAACAGCAACATCTGCTCTATTCAGACTCGAGAGGATCATCAGAAGCAACAACATCAGCTTCTGCACCAAATACCACCTTTACAAATCCCTCGTGATATCTATCCTCCTATATGGCTGTGAATCATGGACTCTGACAGCAGAGTTAGAGAGGAGAATCCAAGCATTCGAGAACAAGTGCCACAGAAGACTCCTCAAAATATCATACAAAGAACACAAGACCAATAACTATGTGATAGAAGAAATCAAAAAGCGTGTGGGCCCCCAAGAGCCTTTGCTCTCCACCATAAAGAGGAGAAAGCTGATGTGGTTTGGTCACACCACAAGACACAACACCCTAGCAAGAACCATCCTGCAAGGAACAGTCGAGGGCAAGAGAAGAAGAGGCCGCCAAAAGAAATCATGGGTTGACAACATCAAAGACTGGACCGCCCAACCCCTGCAACACCTCCTAGCCACACAGGATCGTGAAGCATGGAAAAAGATCTCTGTTGCGTCTTCTCTCATGTCCCCCCTACGTCCTTTGGGACATGGGACTGAGTGAGTGAGTGAGTGAATGAGACAACACCATCACTCTGTTCTTATTCCTGACCATGTTGTAGTTGTCACTGGTAAAACAAACAGTTACACAAAGCAGATGACAGTTTCTGAAGACTTAGTGT
>CM060340.1:1944249-1949249 GCA_030674155.1 Stramonita haemastoma | reverse complement strand
ACAGCTGGATGGCCCAGCCACAAAGCTGCCAGCCAATTTGTCTGTCTGGACAAGGACCATGAGAATGCTGCTAGCGGACATGCAGATCATAATGGTTATTTGTTTTATCTGACCGCCACACGATGCGGCAGTCTTCCCTGCCCCCCCTACAGCAATAATCAACTCGTCCTGTGTGTCGTCTGCTCCAAATAGAGCTCACACAACGTTGTCAGCCGAGCGTTCTTCCTTCAGCCATGGCTACACTAGATACTGTGTGATGCCTCTGGTGTTTCTGCACCCTTCATTTGTCACCAAGCAAACTTTCTGCTCAATGATTGTAAACCTGAACACCCAAGTCTTCTGAAATTATACTAAATTGAAATTGTTGAATATCGAAATGTTGATCTTGTGTTGTTTCGATATTTACCTTTGATGTGTGTCCATTGTTTCCTTTTATTTTACTTTTTCGTTTACTCCCAAGAGAAACAAGAAATGTGTTTTAGAAAGATTCCACTGTGTGGTAGTAGTTACGTCATCAAAGACACAGAGAGAGAAAAACAGTCCTTATTAAACTGGTATAAAGAGAAAATCAAAAACTCTCCTCCCCAGAATGCAAACAAAACAACATCTGCTGTAACAAACTGTTTCACGTCTCTTTCTTCTGATCAGATTAAAGCATGAAAACTGTGAATTACTAGTTGTTTTAATGATATGTGCGTGTGAATGTGTGTGTGTGTGAGTGTGTGTGTGTGTGTGTGTGTGTGTGTGTGCGTCTGTGTGTGTGTGTGTGTGTGTGTGTGTGTGTGTGTGTGTGAGTGCATGCATGCATGCAAATGGGCGTGGGCACGTGTGTGTGTTTTGTGTGTTGTGTGTTGTGTGTGTGTGTGTGTGTGTGTGTGTGTGTGGTGCACATATGTGTGTATGTGAGTGTGTGTGTGTGTGCTCATGTGTGTATGCTTTTCTCTTTATGAGAAGAAAACAGTTGCCCATCAAAACTGACATAACGTTTTAAAGCAAACTGTCAACCACCACAGCAACAGCCCCTACTGCAGGAACAACAACAACGAGTATAGAGACAGTAACATCAACAACTGTAACAACATCAACAATGACAACATCCCCTACAACAGTAGTATCATGACATCAACCAACCAATAAAACAATGAAAAAAAAAATCAACAGCTGAACAGTCAAACAGCCAATAGATCAAGCAGCCAACTAACCAATAAAAATGCCAGTCAGCTATTGAATTAATCATCCAAGTAAGCATTGGAAAAACAGCCAAACAACCAATGAATTACTCAGCTAACCACACAATGAAACTATAGCAAAACAGCCAATGAATGAAAGAGCCAACTAACCAATGGAAAAACAGCAATACAGGCAATGAATCAACCAACCTAATAAACAATGAAATAACAGCCAATCAGTTAAACAGCCAGCTAATACACCAAACTCTGAGTCTCTCTGTTTCTTTCTCTCTCTCTGTCTCTCTCTGTTTCTCTCTGTCTGTCTCTCTCTCTCTGTCATACTGTCTCTGTCTGTCTGTCTGTCTGTCTGTCTGTCTGTCTGTCTGTCTGTCTGTCTGTCTCTCTCTCTCTCTCTCTCTCTCTCTCTCTCTCTCTCTCTCTCTCTCTCTCTCTCTCTCTCTCTGTGCGCGCACGCGCCCGTGTGTGTGTGTGGTGTGTGTGTGTGTTGTGTGTGTGTGTGTGTGTGTGTGTGTGTGTGTGTGTGTGTGTGTGTGTGTGTGTGTGTGTGTGTGTGGTGTCTCTCTCTCTCTCTCTCTGTGACGCCTTACAATCTGCGGCTAAAGTCAGCCAGCTGGATAAGATAACAGCACAGCATTCAAATTAAGATATTTCTTTCACAGCGTACCTTAGTTACTGCTACTGCACACTGAACCATGTAATTGTATATGATCATTAATATTGTGTGTTATACATTGTATTGTTGTGTACACTACACAAGCTTACTTTATTCTACCCAAGGTGCACTCTTTGGGGCTGTGTTGTCGCCACAAGAACAGCGCCACCCATATGAAATATACCAGTACTTTGTATGTGTATGCATGCACTACAAATTCTCATTGTGCCGTGGGATCTGTTACTGCAGAGAAGTCGGGGTAGGACAGGACTCAGTCTGGCGTTTTTTCATATCTTCTTGATATGCACCTTATTCATGGGAATGTTTTATGTGCGAATGCATGCATACACATGCTTGTGTTTGTGTATGCGTTTTGTTTGTTTGTTTGTTTGTTGTGTGTGTGTGTGTGTGTGTGTGTGTGTGTGTGTGTGTGTGTGTGTGTGTGTGTGTGTGTGTGTGTGTGTGTGTGTGTTTGTGTGTGTGTGTGTGTGTGTGTGTGTACAACCATGCACTGTGCTTTGGGGCAACATATTGTACGTTATTATTAATGATATGTGTACTACTACGTATTGGTGTGTACACTGTACCAGCTTGTGTTCCGACAGACATCCTGTATTCAAACCAGGCTGCCCTCTTCGGGGCTGTGGTTTCGCTGACAATACCTCGGCCAGAGCTCCTAGATTTTCTCCTCACAATTATTTCAATATCATTGTTTTAATTATTCTTTTATTTCGAGGATAATGGAATGAGCACTCTTGTTCTTTTATACGTCCAGTCCCCGTGTGTATGCAGTTTCTTCCCACAGGTACACAATGGCCTACTCATACAAAAAGCGGAACAGGATTTAACGTGTGCACAAGATGTTCTGCGTGTGTTCGCACACGGGGCCTCCGTTTATTGTCTCATCAGAAGGACGTTTGGGGAGAGTGTGTTCAGCACTGATGCTAACTCCAGGGGGAAAATCCCTTCCAACGGGAATCGAACCTGGGTCGTCAAATTGCCAGCGCAATGTTCTGACCACTAGGCTGTAAATCGAACCCAGAACCCCAGGGTTTTACATGTTAGGGAGGTTAGCGTCATAACCGTCCTGCCACCTTCCCTCTTCTTTGTAAATTAAAAAAAATATAAATAGAGAAAAATGAACAGAAAAGGAAAGAAAACAAAACGCCAAAGAATTCAACCAAGCTAAACAAAGAACAAATAAAACCAAAATCAAACAAGAAAAATGGGAAAAGTGTCATTAAAAACAGAAAAAAAACCCACAAAACAAAAAACATAACTCCTATCACCCTAGAGAAAACAACAGTCCCACAACAAGGAACACAATCATAGTTCTACAAATTGTGTGTGATGGACAGGACAGCAAGAGGGGACGGGATAGCCTAGTGGTCAGAACATTGCCCTCGCAATTTGACGACCTGGGTTCGATTCCGTTGGAGGGGATCTTTCCTCTGGAGTTAACATCAGTGCTGACTCCACTGCCCCCCTACCCCCCCCCCCCCCCCCCCCAACAAAAAAAAAAAAGTTTTCGGATGAGACTATAAACCGAGGCCCTGTGTGCGAACGCACGCAGAACATCTTGCGCACACGTTAAATCATGTGCCGCTTTTTGGAAGAGTAGGCCGTGTGCCGGTGGAACAGATGACAAAAATGACAAAACTGCATACACACAGGGACTAGATGTAAAAAAAACCCAAAACACATGAGTGCTTTTTCCATTGTCCTCGATATAAAAAGAAAAAATAAATAGATAAAAAAAAGAATAAATAAAAGAAGAGTGTGAGGACTGGGGGAAAGCGATCGACAGCAAAAAGTGAGGTGTACATCCTGTTTTTAACTCATATTTCTATGAGGGATTTTGTGGCAGCTGTGCTCAGAAAGAAGAGGTGAGAAACCAGCTGCCATGGCGCAGTGGTTAGCGCCTTGGATTTGGACTGGAAGGCCGCGGGTTCGATTCCCATAAGAGGCACAGGGAGTTTTCGGACTCATGCCGGCTCCTACCCAGAGTGCGTGTGCTGTGGGCTCAGTGGGAAGACTGGGACCACACAGTCGAGCTTCATCTACTTTACGGATGCGAAGTTGAGAGTGTTGGCTCACTTACCTGACCAACACTGCAGGCGTCTGTATCTCTCGGGCCCGGTGGACGCTGGGATACAGATAGATAGTGTAAAAGTACAACCCTGCCAAGTAGTCTCAAAGCAGATGCACTTCCACAGCAGCATCATTACATCATCCTCATCACCATTGATAATCATGCAATAATAAAAATTGCCTCTAATTCTGTAGCCCCCGTTGCTCTGGTCTCATGGTGACCTCAGATTCAGTTTACCCATGCACTTCTGTGCCTGTGGTGAGTTTGTGTCAAAGCCTTTGCTGTTGGGGGTTCGCGGGAGACGGTTGTTGGAGGGACGTTGTGGTTGTCGCCACTTCGGATGGGTGACTCACTCAGTCTGGCTTCGCGACTGAGCTAATGCTGTCGTTAGTTAGGGGCTTAGTAGGTGGTGATCTGCGTATGTTAGCTCAGAACAGGCACCACTGAACACCACCAAAGTGACCCAGCAGAAGTGCAGGACCCCTCTGGCTGGTGGCCCCACGGCAGCCTAATATTCATGGGCTCCCTGTGGACTCCCGACCCTGAGGATGAGACATAACAAATCTGGGTATGGCTGTGATGGGGGGGGGGGGGGGGTTGAAATGAGCGCGTGGGAACTGCAGGACGGGGATGTTGCAGAAAATGAGGCAGCAAAAAAGAAAAGAAAAAGAAAAAAGGAAGAGGTGAGAAAGATTCTCTCCTGGGTTTCGTCCTGCTGTATCCGCAATGGAGTAAACGCCTGATACAGAATGGGCTGGAAACTGGTGATGAATCAGCAAAACTGTTATACAGCAAGTGGTCAGGTAAGCAGAAGCTGGAGTGATGAATCAGCAAAACTGTTATACAGCAAGTGGTCAGGTAAGCAGAAGCTGGGGTGATGAATCAGCAAAACTGTTTACAGCAAGTGGTCAGGAAGGAGTGCTCTTTTTGGCAGCTTGTACCAAATGATATTGATGTCTTTCTCCTCAAAGCCCAGATACAGTTTTTGTTGTGCTTGTGTGTGTATAACACATGGAATAATAACGATTTTATCATTCATATAAACGTGGGTATGCATTCAAGTGTA
>CM060340.1:1921749-1939249 GCA_030674155.1 Stramonita haemastoma | reverse complement strand
GCCTTCTGTTAGACAATCAGCTGTGTATGTAGAGTATAACCAGCCTTCTGTTAGACAATCAACTGTGTATGTATATAGCCAGCCTTCTGTTAGACAATCAGCTGTGTATGTAGAGTATAGCCAGCCTTCTGTTAGACAATCAGCTGTGTATTTAGAGTATAGCCAGCCTTCTGTTAGACAATCAGCTGTGTATGTAGAGTATAGCCAGCCTTCTTAGACAATCAGCTGTGTATGTATAGTAGAATATGTATAAGCCAGCCTTCTGTTAGACAATCAGCTGTGTATGTAGATATAGCCACCTTCGTTAACAATCACTGATGTAGATACAGCTCAATAATAATAATAATAATAATAATAATAATAATAATAATAATAAAAATAATTAATAAATAATACATAATATATATTAGCGCATATATTGTAAAACAAATTAAAGCGCTGCACTCGACCCTCACAACAAACAAGCAACCAATGACAATAAATAATTCTAGCAAATTCGAAAGCACACTCACTCGCGCGCACGCACACACACACACACACACACACACACACACACACACACACACACCACACACACACACACACACACACACCACACACACACACAACACACACACACACACACACACCAATAGAGGTTATACATTTTGACAGGGTGAAGGGAATTTCAAATGTTGAAGGCAGGGACAATAGGAGATGAAAACAGAAGTAAAAAATCTTAGGTTCTTATGTAAATCTTATGTAGAGTATAGCCAGCCTTCTCTTAGACAATCAGCTGTGTATGGAGAGTATAGCCAGCCTTCTCTTAGACAATCAGCTGTATATGTAGAGTATAGCCAGCCTTCTCTTAGACAATCAACTGTGTATATCAACGTAGAGTATATAATTATAGCATGTGCTACGTTTATTGACAAATTAACTACACCTGGAAGCTTTCATTTAGAAAACGTAGTTTGGGCACACTAATTTTTGTGACAGGAGTGACAATTCTATTGGATGCCTATGACATTGGATGCAGTGAATAACAGGGTTAGGTAGAATTGCATTTGAACCTTCTGTATCACTAGCGAGTGTTTGGATTGTGAGAGTGTAGCTGTAGACAAACACCATAATCTGACAGTCATGTCACCACTGCTTGGTGACAATACAATGGACAGCAACAGTGACATACTCAGGTCTGACACCTGTATTATAGATGCAGAGCAAGATTTCACCGCCTGTGACAGATTGGCTTGAGATCAAGGCATCATGGCTGACAGTGGCTGCAAAGCACTTTGTGTATTTTGACATCCCGGCGTTTAAATGAAAAAGTACAAAAACATTCAAATACTAAGGATAATTCATTTCTGTTACATTAATAAATGCTGACATAATTAACCACTGAACCAGAGTGGAGGTTATGTTTCTCCTTTATCTTTTCTCTGAATTTGTTGTTGTTGCTGGAACCAGTGGGAAGCCCTCTGCGTCAAGTATGGAGCTCCGGGGAATCCGAACTATGCTGACAGCATTGGACACAAAACTGGAGGCAACACAGACTGAACTGAAATCAACACAGACCAGACTGGAAAGGACAGAGGTGGAAGAAACGGAACAACACGGACCAAGCTGGAATCAACAACGGCCAAGCTGGAATCAACAGGCAGCAGGCTGGAACAGCACACAGAGCACAAGCAGAAAGCTGCAGGAAAAGTGCTGAGGACCACACAGGCTACACTGAAGACACTGCAGTCAAACTCTAAAAGTGGTCAGGTTCCAAACAGTTTGATTTGTGTTTGTCTGTCTGTCTGTCTATCTGTCTGCCTGCCCGTCTGTCTGTCTGTCTGTTTGTCTCTGTCTCTCACTCTCTCTCTATCCTTCTCCATATGTGTATTTGTGACACTACACCACATAAGGAGTCGCATTGCACCTGAGGTCAATTTTTAGTTATTGAACTGTTATTAAATTTCAATGAAATGGCTATACAGTACCAAAAAAAAAATCAAACAATTCTATCAAAAGTTATTACAAATTGAAATGATAGACTGTAGGCAATGTCAAAATGAGAAATGGACAAGTTAATCATCGTAATAGGTGGTCAGAATGAGGGCTTTGCTATATTCAAAGCACGTTTAAAGACAAAAGGAAACAAAATTATGCCTTAATATTTAACTACAAGGTATACTAAGCGGTATAGTTTTATAATCCATCAAAATCTCAAAATCGACAACCTCACCCCCACCTGCCTTTAATGGCTCCTAGCGGATTATGTGCTAAATGACTCCTTTTGTTGTGGAGGGTCACAGTTTCCTATTTTCTTTGTTTGACTGTCTGCGTGTCTGTCTTTCTCAAAGTATATCTGTCTCTAGTAAGATGCAATTGCAAGTATGATATACTTAGTTAGTGTGGTAGGAAAACTGTCACACTTGTTTGCCTCAACAAGCTATGACTAACCACTGATTAGTATTCATGCTGATAACGAGACAGCAAATGTGCCATTGGCCTGACTGCAAAAACTGTACTAAATCATTTGCTTGCATCCCTCTATAAAGGGTCTAGATCAACATACTGAGGAAACTATTTGTCTGTATGCTTCTTTTCTGATGCAGGGATGGAATAGCCTGGTGGTCAGTGATGCGCTCGTAATCTGCTGACCCAGTTCAAATCTCGCTCAAAAGGATTTTTCCTCTGGAGTTAACATCAGAGCCGACTCCACTCCCACCAGAAGTCCTTTGGATGAGACTTTAAAGTAAGGCTCCGAGTGCGAACGAATGCAGAATATCTTGTGCACAAGTTAAAACCTGTTATGGCTTTTGAAAGAGTAGGCCATTGAGTGGCAGTGGGTGTGGATGGCAAAATTTGAAAAAAACGAATTGCATACACATTATTATTATCGTTATCTTTATCATCCTTAGTAGTAGTAGTAGTAGTAGTAGTAGTAGTAGTAGTAGTAGTTAGTAGTAGTTAGTAGTTAGTAGTAGTAGTAGTAGTAGTAGTAGTAGTAGTAGTAGTAGTAGTAGTAGTAGTAGTAGTAGTTGTTGTTGTTGTTGTTGTAGTTGTTGTTGTAGTTGTTGTAGCAGTATTACTATTATCTTCTTCTTTTGTAGAATCTTCGATGTAGTATCTTACTTATGACTAAGTCATTCAACCCAGTGTCTTATTTATAATGAAGGTATTCTTACATATAACACAAAACATCCAACCTAGTGTTTTATGGCAAATACATTTAACCATGGATCTATATCTATATCTATATCTATATATATGTGTGTGCGTGTATGTCTGTCTGTCTGTCTTTCTTTCTTTCTCTGTGTGTATGTGTGTATCTGTATGTTTGTATGTGTCTGTGTGTTTCTCTTCTTCAAACAAGCAAGCAAACAAACAAGCAAAACTCTAAAACTTTCTTACATTGCCTGATCATACTGAAAAAGCAAAAGGTAAAGGTAAAAGTGTCCCATAACCCATGTGGTCATAGGAAAATAAAGCATCAGAGACCTCAGCTTCTCTAGGGGCCAGCATGTTGAGGTCTGTGCCCATCTCCTCTTCCTCACTGCTTTACCTTTCCTGACCCTAAAGAGGACAGGTACCCATTTACTGCTGGGTGAACTGGGGGACTGTACTGAAGTCAAGGCGTGGTCACCCATCCACTTGGTAACCATGCTGGATGTTGCTTTACCTTAGCTTGGGGAAAGCCAGTGCTCTGACCTCTGAGCTATCCTGTCCCTAATTAAGCCATGCTTACACCTGTTTTGTGATCTGTTTTCATGGGTTTTAATCTGCAGTGTGTGTTTGAACAGGTTCCACATATGTCCGCTGGGGGAGAAAAAGCTGCAGCAATGCCAGTCAGCTGGTGTACTCTGGTCTGTAGCTCTGAGTGTTGGGTCAGCTGAGGGAGAGAATGATTCATGTTGTTTGAGTCTGAAATGCAGCACTGTGTCAGTGTGTGTGTGTGTGTGTGTGTGTGTGTGTGTGTGTGTGTGTGTGTGTGTGTGTGTGTGTGTGTGTGTGTGTGTGTGTGTGTGTGTGTCTGTCTGTCTGTCTGTCTGTCTGTCTGTCTGTCTGTGTCTGTGTCTGTGTCTGTGTGTCTGTGTGTGTCTGTGTCTGTGTCTGTGTCTGTGCCTGTCTGTGAGGGTGTGTTGTGTGTGTGTGTGTGTGTGTGTGTGTGTGTGTGTGTTGTGTGTGTGTGTGTGTGTGTGTGTGTGTGTGTTTTATACCACTGTATGTCACAGCAGATTTCTCTGCGTGAAAATTCGGGCTGCTCTCCCGAGCCGTTGCCAAAAGTGCAGCACCTACCCATTATTTTTTTCACCCCCTCAGGGATGGTGTTTAAACACAACACCTGTGTGCATGCGGATTTAAAAAAAAATTGTCATCCTCCTACCGGCACACGATGGAACACGATGGCCTGCTCTTCCGAAAGGCGGAATGGGGTTTTAACGTGTGGGCAAGATGTTCTCCACACAGGGCCTTGGTTTATAGTCTCATCGGAATGACTTTGACATTCAGTTCGATGTGTGTGTGTGTGTGTGTGTGTGTGTGTGTGTGTGTGTGTGTGTGTGTGTGTGTGTGTGTGTGTGTGTGTGTGTGTGTGTGTGTGTGGTGTGTATGTTTGTATGTGTGTGTGTTTTTGTGTCAGTATGTGTGTGTTTGTGTGTTTTTTATATTTATTTTGTATTTATTTCTACTATTTGTTCTTTTATATGGAGGATAACAGAATAGGCAATCATGTACATTTTTCATCCAGTCCCCGTGTGTATGCAGTTTTGTAAATATTGTCATCTGTTCTCACCGGCACAATGGCCTACTCTTACGAAAAGCGGAACAGGATTTAACGTGTGCGCAAGATGTTTTGCGTGCGTTTGCACACAGGGTTTCGGTTTAAAGTCTCATCCGAAGGAATTTAAGTGTGTATGTGTGTGTGCACAAACATGTGTGTATGTGTGTGCACACAAACATGTGTGTATGTGTGTGTGTACAAAGACATGTGTTTGTATGTGTGCACAAACATGTGTGTTTGTATGTGTGCACAAACATGAGAGTATGTGTGTGTGTACAAACATGTGTATATATGCACAAATATGTGTCTATGTGTGTGTGCACAAACATGTGTGTATGTGTGTGTGCCAGTGTGTCTGTGCAGAAGGTCCAGGGTGTACTTGTATTAGTGTGTGTGTGTGTGTGTGTATGTGTGTGTGTGTGTGTCTGTGTGTCTGTGTGTCTGTGTGTTTGTGTGTGTATGTGTGTGTGTATGTCTCTGTGTTTTTGTGTGTGTGTATGTCTGTGTGTGTATGTGTGTGTATGTGTATGTGTGTATGTGTCTGTGTGTTTGTTTGTCTGTCTGTCTGTTTGTCTGTGTCTGTGTCTGTATCTGTGTATGAATGTGTGTGTTCTTACCTGTTAACGCACGTGCACAATATGTTATTCAAAATGTAAGTTTTTCCACAATTTCATGAAGCCACCATTTCCTGAGGTCAACATAATTAATCATTCAACAGGAATAGCAGGAGGATCTTGGTTTCTTCACCCTGGTTCGGCAGCAAACCCTCTGTGTCTGACCCTGACTCCACAGACCGATGGAACACGTGTGCCTTCACATTATGCTCTCCTCTACGGCAGTGAATATGAAGTTATCCCCAACCACCATCAACAGGACGTTCCCTGCTCCGTGTGTCTTGCCCCTCAGCCCACTACCATCATGATCCCCACCACCCACACCTGCCCCAATGGATGGACCACACAGTACAGAGGATACCTTTCAGCTGGACACTATGGCCACAAAGCTGCCAGCCTATTTGTCTGTCTGGACAAGGACCATGAGAATGCTGCTAGCGGACATGCAGATCATAACGGTTATTTGTTTTATCTGACCGCCACACGATGCGGCAGTCTTCCCTGCCCCCCCTACAGCAATAATCAAGTTGTCCTGTGTGTCGTCTGCTCCAAATAGAGCTCACACAACGTCGTCAGCCCAGCGTTCTTCCTTCAGCCATAGCTACACTAGATACTGTGTGATGTCTCTGGTGTTTCTGCACCCTTCATTTGTCACCAAGCAAACTTTCTGCTCAATGATTATAAACCTCAACAGCTAAGTCTTCTGATATTATCCTTCATTGAAATTGTTAAATATGGAAATGTTGATCTTGTGTTGTTTCATTATTTTCCTTTGATGTGTGTCCCTTGTTTCCTTTTATTTTACTTTTTTGTTTAATTCAAGTGGCATTTTGAAAAGATTCCATTGTGTGGTAGTATTTGCCTCATCAAAGAAAGAGAGAAAAAAAGTTCGATATTCCTCCTACTTCACCTGTCCTGTAGTCTGTGGACCATGGGCGCACAACTGAAGATTTTGCAACCAGCCTCCTCCACTTAACTCCTCAAAGACAGAGAAAAAAGTGTTTGCCATTAAACTGATTTAAAGAGAAAATCCAAAACTTCCTCATCAAAGACAGAGAAAAAAGTGTTTGCCATTAAACTGATTTAAAGAGAAAATCCGAAACTTCCTCATCAAAGACAGAGAAAAAAGTGTTTGCCATTAAACTGATTTAAAGAGAAAATCCAAAACTTTCTTCTCAAGAATGTAAATAAAACAACATCAGTAACAATCAGTTTCATGTCGCTTTCCTGGGATGAAATTAAACTATGGAAATTATGATTTGAAAGTCGTTTTAATGATGTGTGTGTATCGCGCGTGCGCGCGCGCGCGCGCGCGCGCGTGTGTGTGTATGTGTGAGTGTGTGTGTGTGTGTTGGTGTGTGCATGCCTGCACATGCGTGTGTGTGTGTGTGCGAATGGGTGTTGGGCACGTGCGCGTGTGTGTGTGTGTGTGTTGTGTGTGTGTGTGTGTGTGTGTGTGTAAGTGTGTGCTTGCGCATATGTGTGTATGTGTGTTTGTGCTCATGTGCGTATGCTTTTCTCTTTATGAGAAGAAAACAGTTGCCCATCAAAACTGACATAATGTTTAAAAGCGAACTGCCAACCACCACAGCTACAGCCCCTACTGCAGGAACAACAACAACGAATATAGAGACAGTAACATCAACAACTGTAACAACATCAACAATGACAACATCACCTACAGCAGTAGTGACATGACATCAACCAGCCAATAAAACAGTAAAAAAAATCAACAGCCAAACAGTCGAACAGCCAATAAATCAACCAGCCTACTAACCAATAAAAATGCCAGTCAGCTAATGAATTAATCATCCAAGTAAACATTGGAAAAACAGCCAAACAGTCAATGAATCACTCAGCTAACCAGACAACTAAAATATAGCAAAACAGCAATGAATGAAAGAGCCAACTAACCAATGGATAAACAGCCAAACAGCCAATGAATCAACCAATCAAATAAACAATGAAATGACAGTCAATCAGCTAAACAGCCAGCTAATAAACCAAGCTCACAGTCTCTGTCTCTCTGTATGTCTGTCTCTCTCTGTATGTCTGTCCTCTCTTCTGTCTTCTGTCTTTCTCTGTCTTCTGTCCTTTCTCTGTGTGTGTTGTGTGTTGTTGTGTTGTGTTTCTGTTCTTCCGTCTCTCTTTCTGTCTCTCTCTCTGTCTCTGTCTTCTCTTCCTCCTGTCTCTCTTCTCTCTCTCTCTCTGTCTCTTCTTTCTCTGTCTATCTCTTGTCCTCTGTCTATCTCTTTCTCTGTCTCTGTCTGTCTGTCTCTATGTCTCTCTGACGCCTTACAATCTGCAGCTAAAGTCAGCCAGCTGGATAAGATAAAAGCAGAGCATTTGAAATCTAAACATTTGTTCACAGGGTAGCCTTAGGCTACAGCCGCTGCACACTGAACCATTTCTGTTGCACTAAGAAAGAAAGCTTTACGATTGCAAAGTGAAGGGTTATACTAAGAGTTGTGACAAAACATGTCACACAACACTTTGTCACAATGCGGTCCTAAACACACATTTCTTACTTTTTCTTTTTTTTCTTTTATTCTTTTATATCGAGGATCATGGGATAAGCACTCGTGTGCTTTTTTACATCCAGTCCCCTGTGTATGCAGTTTTGTAAATGCCATTTATTCCCACCGGCACACGATGACCTACTCTTACGAAAAGCGAAACAGGAATTAACGAGATAAAAGCACAGTGTGCAAAGTTCTGTTCGCCCATTTCTATAAAAGTAACTTTACTGCTGCCATCACAATCAGCACAACTTTTGAGTCAGTAGCTTTGTCCTTCGGATGAAACTGTAAACCGAGGCCCCATGTGCAGACGCACGCAGAACATCTTGCGCACTTGTTAAATTCTGTTCCGCTTTTCGTAAGAGTAGCCCATTGTGTGCCGGTGGGAACAGATGACCAGATATACAAAACTGCATACAAACGGAGACTGGATGTATAAAAGCACACAAATGCTTATTCCACTATCCTCTATTTAAAAGAATAAATAAATAAAATAAATAAAAATAAATAATAAATAAAAACAGACCCTGCTAAGTCAGGTTAAGAGACAACAGATGACAAACATTTACAAAACTGCATACACACGGGGATTAACTGTAAAAAAAAAAAAAGCACATGAGTGCTTATTCCATTATCTTCAAAATCAAAGAATAAATATTTAAAAAAAGAAAAAGAAAGTCACAGGTATTTTTATCTGCTGTTTATGAGATACTTTTCTTCCTCTTCATCCAACACTCTAACATCAACTACTGTTGTCTGGCATAGGATCGAAAATGCATCATGCTGCTGTTAAGCGCCTGACAAGTCAGGCCCTGCACACCCAACTTTGGCGCGGAAAAGAAATGTCATCTTTTAAGACTTTCTGAGGAGAAAAAAGGCAGGAGAATGGACCAAGAAAGCAGAAAAAAGACAAGAAGAGAGTGACAGGAAGAAAAGGGATGAGGCAGAAACAAAAGAGAGGGATAGAAAATAGCGGGCACAGAATTTCCAGAAGGTGGGGATGCTGTTTATACTGACAGGCCTCAGGCATCCATCAGGGATATCAGATACAGATACCACTCCCCCCCAACATCGGCATCCATACGGGATATCAGATACAGATACCACTCCCCCCTCAACTCATTCGGATGAGACTACACTTGAACCGAGATCACTGTGCAAACACACACAACATCTGCGCATCATTAAAACCTTTCTGCTTTTTGACAAGAGGCCATTCTTCCTAGCGATTGACAAAATGACAAAACTACACACACAGAGATAGTAAAATAAGCACATATCTTATTCCATTAACTCGATACAACACAAACTAACACTACAATCTAAACATACACACATACTCTCTCTCTCTCTCTCTCTCTCTCTCTCTCTCCTCTCTCTCCTCTCTCTCTCTCTCTCTCTCTCTCTCTCTCTCTCTCTCCTCTCTCTCCTCCTCTCTCACCACACACACACACACCTACCTTCACACGCACACACACCCACACACACACACGCACACACACTCACACACACAGTCTCTCTCTCACACACACACTTACAAACACACACACTTACACACACACACTTACACACTCACACACACACTCACACATACACTCACACTCACACTCTCACACCACACACACACTCTCTCTCTCTCTCTCTCTCTCTCTCTCTCTCACACACACACACACACACACCACACACCACACACACACACACACACACACACACACACACACACACACTCTCTCTCTCTCTCTCTCTCTCACTCTCTTACACACAAACACACACAAACACACACACACAAACACACACACACACACACACCTCTCTCTCTCACACACACACTCACCAACACACCACACACACACACACACACACACACACACATACTCCTCACACACACACTCACACACACATATGCACACACACTCTCTCTCACACACACACACACTCACACACACACACACGCTCTCTATCTCTCTCTCTCTCTCACTCTCTACACACAAACACACACACAAACACAACACACACACACACACACACACACATCTCTCTCACACACACACTCACTCACACACACACACAAACACACACATATACTCTCTCTCTCACACGCACTAACTCACACACACATATACACACATACAGAAAAACACACAGACACACAACACACACACACACCACACACACACACACGCACACATACACCACACACACACACACACACACACACACACACACACACACACACACACACACACACACACACACACACACACACACACACACTCCCCAAAAGTCCTTCGGATGAGACTATAAACCGAGGCCTCGTGTGCGAACTCACGCAGAACATCTTGTGCACTCGTTAAATCCTGTTCCGCTTTTCGTATGAGTAGGCCATTGTGTGCCGGTGGAAACAGATGACAAGATTTACAAAACACTTTACACACGAGGATTGGATTTAAAAAGCACATGAGTGCTTATTCCATTATCCTCGATATAAAAAAGAAATAAAAAATAAACACACACACAAAGACACACACAGACACACACACGCGCACGCGCGCATACACACACATACACCCCCCCCCCCAAACACTCACTCACACACACACACACACACACACACACACACACACACACACACACACACACAACACACACACACACACACACACACACACACACACACACACCACACACACACACACACACACACACACACACACACACACACACACACACACACACACACCAATTCAGTCCAATACTACCACACATGCAGCAACAATTATGCTCATGAATTTTTTTTTTCATGTTTACGTTTCAAGAAACTTCAGTCTATCATCTTATATGTCAAAACTAAGTACCTCGTTTATTTCTGTAATAACAACAAAACGCATGGAAGTGTGTTGAACAGAAAACCAGACCAAAAAACATCAGGGGAACATGTGTAAGGCCTCTTTAGTTTTAAAGAAGTCGAACATAGATCAAATCTTAATTCTTTCTAGTAGTATTTGCATTTTCATGAAAAACTAGTGCACGTTTTCTGTTCAGTCCCCGTAAGAATGTTTGTGTTTGTTTGTTTATACTTTTGCTTCAGGGATAAATGAATATACATACTTTTTTATTTTTATTCTTTATATCGAGGATAATAGAATACGCATTCATGTGCTTTTTTCATACCAGTCCCCATGTGCATGCAGTTGTGTAAATATTGTCATCTAATCCCACCGGCACACAATGGCCTACTCTTACGAAAAGCGGAACAGGATTTAACGTGTGCGCAAGATGTTCTGCAAGTAATATGTACTCTTTTAAATCCAGCTCTTCTGTACCTGAGGTTTTACGAATTTTGTAAACCGTTCTTATCGGCACATAAGTACCTACTCTTCCACAAGGTGGAGCAGGTTTTAGCCTGTGCACAAGATGCTCTACGTGCGTTAACACACAGAAATCGGTGTATAGTGTCATCCATATTAGTAAGGGCTCTCGAGGGGAGTGGAGTCGGCACTGGTGTTCACTCCCGAGGGAAACATTCCCTTGAACACGGGCGCCTCAATTGTGTGTGTGTGTGTGTGTGGGGGGGGGGGGTGGCGGGGGGAGGGAGGAGAGGAGGAGGAGAGAGGAGGAGAGGGAGAGGGAGGAGGGGGAGAGAGAGAGAGGAGAGAGGAGAGAGAGAGAGAGGAGAGAGAGAGAGAGAGAGAGAGAGAGAGAGAGGAGAGAGAGAGAGGAGAGAGAGAGAGAGAGGAGAGAGAGAGATGAGAGAGAGAGAGAGAGGAGAGTAGAGAGAGAGAGAGAGAGAGCTGAACGAATCTGGTCAGAGCACTGCTGTGCACAGTGATTCCAATAAATCTTAGAGCTAAGCAAAGAAAACACACAGAGAACAAAACCCCACAATCTTATGTTCTCACTGGTCGTGGTTTCTGTTGCCGTTTCGTACACTGTCATGACTTTGTTCTGCTGTTACAATTGTGCATTGTTGTAGTTGTCGTTGTCATCATTGATGTTGATACTCTTGTTGTTTCTGATCTTTGCGGTGGCTGTCTTCTTGGCATTGATAGTGAAGAGATGTTGCTGCTGTTGTTTTTGGTGGAGATAATGATGGTGTTGCTGTTGTTGCTGTTGCTTTTGCATTGCTGTTGATACTATTCTTCCTTCCTTCCCTCCTTCCTTTCTTCCGTCCCTCCTTCCTTCCTTCCTTCTTCTTTCCTTCCTTCTGTCCTTCCTTCCGCAGATATCATTGTAAGTAGTCCATCTCCTCTTGTCTGCTGATAGATAGATGAAGTCCTTGTATGCCGTACAAGTAATGTGGTCATCCTTTGGAAGCATTTCTTCAGTTCTATGCTGCAAAGGAATAAAAGACACCAAACCATTTATTCGCATATACTGTCGTTTCATTTTTATTTCATTTCATCTTTATTTTTTTTAAAGAATGCAAGTCTTACACTATTTCTTTACAGAATTAAAAATCAATTATAAAATAAATGAAAATCACTACATTTAAGTACATGTCAGACTGGAGCTATAGTCAGTACAGATTGTGGAAACTTAATACAGAATTGGAGATACACATCTGGACTTCGGTTTATCGTCTCAGCAGAAAGACTAGTATCAAACACGACTATCACTCAAGGTATAGTGGATTGGGGGTAAAGGTAAGACTGAAAGGTAAAGGTAAAAAAGGTAAAGATGTCCCATAATCTATCTTGTCGTAGGCGAGCGAGGCATCAGAAACCTCAGCTTCTCTAGGGGCCAGCATATTGAGGGCGACGCCCATCTCCTCTCCCTCGCTGCTTTACCTCCCCTGACCCGAAAAAGGGCAGGTACCCATTTACAGCTGGGTGAACTGGGGGGACTGTACTGAAGCCAGGGCGCGCAAACGGTCAGCCATCCAACTGGTAACCACGCTCCACGCTGCTTAACTTGACTTGAGGAAAGCGCGCGCGCTGACCACTGAGGTATTCCGCCCCAGACTGAAACAGGAATAAAATCTGAACTTTTCGCTTTTCAGTCAGGTGCATTACCTCTATACCACTGACCAACAGAAATGGAGGAATTCGATCAACAACTCTTCAGTGTGGTACCGCGATCACTCTTGACTGAGTTTATTAAGAAGAAGAAGAAGAGAAGAAGAAGAAGAAGAAGAAGAAGAGAAGAAGAGAAGAAGAAGAAGAAGAAGAGAAGAAGAAGAAGAAGAAGAAGAAGAAGAAGAAGAAGAAGAAGAAGAAGAAGAAGAAAGAAGAAGAAGAAGAAGAAGAAGAAGAAGAAGAGAGAAGAAGAGAAGAAGAAGAAGAAGAAGAAGAAGAAGAAGACGAGAAGACGAAGAAGAAGAAGAAGAAGAAGAAGAAGAAGAAGAAGAAGCGTGACCTCTTTTACCAGGAGGCGTTACACAGAGTCCAATGTTTCATGTGTCAATGTGCCAGATGATGTTGCCTATTTTTTGGTATAGAAACCAAAACCTCCTAAACAATTGACCACGGGTTATCTATGTTGCCATATAAATAAACATTAACGTGGTCGTATTACGGCCTCCTTAATGGTGAACAAAAACAACAACAAAACAACATTTTGAGAAAGGCAGAACAGAGAGAGGAATGGAGGAAACTGGTGGTCAAGTTTTTAGGGGTGTGCCCCCCCCCCCCCACGGTCGCCAGTCAAGGGGATAGACAGACAGACAGACAGACAGACAGACAGACAGACAGACAGATAGATACAGATAGATAGATAGATAGATAGATAGATAGATAGATAGATAGATAGATAGATAGATAGATAGACAGACAGACAGATCATAGATAGATAGATAGATAGATAGATGATGGATGATGGATGATGGATGGATGGATTGGATGGATGGATGGATGGATGGATGGATGGATGGATGGATGGATGGATAGATAGATAGATAGATAGATAGATAGATAGATAGATAGATAGATAGATAGATAGATAGATAGATAGATAGATAGATAGATAGATAGACAATAGTGAAAAAAACGCTCACATGAAATCTCATCATATTCCTAGTCGAGGTACGAAAAATAAAAAAATCAAACATAACAATCAAGGCCATGTATATTACAATATATAATCAAAAGACTGATATTATAGCGAATACAACAGATTACATACACATATATACATACACGTACATATTTTATATATAATATATATATATATATATATATATATATATATATATATATATATATATATATATATATATATATATATATATGAGACATCGAAACCCTACTGTCTTTGTATATGGAATCAATAAAATCCTAGGAATTATCATGGCAAGTGTTTGTCGCCATAAAATGAACGTTTGAAAGGAAACAACGAAAGATAAAGAATTTAAACCAAGCAAACAACGAAACAAAGAACGACAGACGGATATACAGAAGAAAGAAAGAAAGAAAGAAAGAAGAAAGAAAGAAAGAAAGAAAGAAAGAAAGAAAGAAAGAAAGAAAGAAAAAAAAAGAAAGAGAAGAAAGAAAGAAAAAAAAAAACAAAGAAAGAAAGAAAAGCGAAGAGACATACATACAAACACAATCAACAGAGAGACAAATTACCAGCGCAAGCCTCGTCAGCCAGAACGTCTTTGATGGTAGACAAGAGTTTGAAGTTTTCGACCTTGTGGACAAACATCTTGCCCTTGGCCTTGGTGGCGATTTCACACAGTTCCATTTCACACTGAGGGAGACCCACCCCCACAGAAAACATCAGGATACCCTCATCTTGTGCCTGCTTTGCTTCCTTGGAAAAATAAAAACAAACAACAATTTTGAGAGGTCGACATGATTTATTTTTGTATTTTGTACCACTTTATGTCACAGCAGATTTCTCTGCGTGAAATTCGGGCTGCTCTCTCTCCCCGGGGAAAACGCGTAGCCACAAGTGCAGCGCCTACCCATTTTTGTTTACTTTTTCCTGCATGCAACTGTTTTTATTTCCCTATCAGAGTGGCTTTTTTCTACCGAATTTTTCCAGCGTCAACCCCTTGTTGCCGTGGGGTTTTTTCGTGCGCTAAATAGTGATGTGTAACACACGGGACCTCAGTTTATCGTCTCATCCCAAAGACCAGCGCCCAGACCACCACTCAGGGTCTAATGCTTTCTAGGCAAGGCGCGTTACCACCTAAACTACCGATCCACCTAATTTTATTATTTATTTTTTTCTCTCATAAAGATGAGATGATGAAATAATCTGCCATTATAGACATGGTGTCGAAATTTTGTTCGCTTCTCAGCTAGAGCTTTATGTTTCACCAATGATGAGAGTTTACTTGTGTGACTGTTTTTGCCAACCATTAAGGTATTCAGACCTAGAGTATGATGTATTATACCACACCAGTGTACATGCAATCATATATAATCATAAAATATTGCCACGCGTTCTTACCGGCACAAATAGCCTACTCTTCCGAATCGTGGAAGGGGTTTTAACCTGGCACAAGATGTTCTGCGTGTGTTGACACACAGACCATGGGTTTATAGTATGATCTCAATGACTTTTGGGGGAGTAAAGCCGGCACTGATGTTAACTCCGGAGGCTCCAGGAAAAAATCTCTGTAAAAGGGCGCCTGGACGATGGCTCGAACCCTGGCCATCAGTTTACAGGGCAACGTTCAAACCATTGGCTATATCTCCAGCTCGAATAACGTATTCTTTTTTTTTGGTTTAAATCCTATAATTTTTGTGTGACCGGGAGGTAATTAGATTACTTCCCATGCAATCGGAACTGCCAATTGCAGCGTCGTGGATCTATATTTAGATCCACCGCCCCTGCGAATTGTGCGACGTTCTGTATCGTTGGGGGATGGTAGAAAACTGTCTGCTGCATACACTTTGCCCATAGTGGTAAAATGTAATATTTATGCAGCCTCTGTTTAGAGGCCACATTCCCACTGTCTGACCGTGCTGTCGTTGCCAAGAAGTTGTACAGAGGCGCGGCACTGTACACTGCACTCTGTTACATTTGAAATAATAAAGACTTCAACATGAAGATACAATTTTATTCTACTTTGCGTCTGGGAATTATGTACTTGGCCGTATCACTTTTACCTTAATTTAAACGGGATCTTGATGATTATTTATATTAAAAAAAACACTAAAAAATTAAAAGTTAAAAAACTAACTTTATCCGCCTCCAACTCTCTGTGTACTCTGCAAATTGCTAATTCTGTCTCTGGTATTTACGAGTAGACACTAAAATATCATTTTGAATAGTAAAGATTCTTCACATGATTTCCATGAAACAGAAAGACAACACAAACAGTACCATGTTAGGACTAAATTTAACAGTGGTAAGACAGAAACTACTCAACCAATCCATCACTCAATCAATCAACCAACTAACCAACTGATCAATAGATAGATCAACTAGGTAAACAATCAACAATTTATCAATCAATCCTTCAAAGCAACAGTTTCACTCAAAACCGACACCCCCAAAAAAGAAACCATCAGTCAACCAACCCCCTAACCAACCAGTTAACCAACCCCCTAACCAACCAGTTTAACCAGCCAACCAATTAACCAACCACAACCAATTAACCATCCACAACCAATTAACATCACAACAATACCATCCAACCAACCAACCACACATTACAACCAACCAATTACCAACCAAACCAATAACCAACCACAACCAATTAACCACACAACCAATCAACCAACCAACCAACAACCAACCACCAACCAACCAACCAACCATTACCATCCACAACCAACCCAAACAACCACCAACCAACCAACCAACAACCAACCAACCAAACCAACCAACCACAACAATTAACCATCCACAACCAACCAACTAACCCACCAATTAATTAATCAGCCAATCAGCCAAGAAGTCCACCACTCCCTTACTTACTATCGCAGTG
This sequence comes from Stramonita haemastoma, assembly GCA_030674155.1. Lineage (NCBI taxonomy): Eukaryota > Metazoa > Mollusca > Gastropoda > Neogastropoda > Muricidae > Stramonita > Stramonita haemastoma. The sequence continues at coordinate 1,922,485 of CM060340.1, read as the reverse complement.
CGTGTTGTGTTTGTGGACAGTCCATCGGTGACGCAAATGATGATGCGAGGAACGTCAGGACGGGCTATGCTCAAGATGGCTCTATGAGCGTAACTGATGGCCTCGTAGGTTTTTGTGCTACCCCCCTTGATTTGATAGATCTCTCCCACCCTCTTCTTCATGGCTTCGGCGTTGTCGTAGGAGTCCAGCTTGAATTCTGCTCGAGATACTGCAGATGGAGGGGTGAGTATGACATGGTGCTTTCTTCAAAATGTAACGTCTCTTCACGCTCAGTGATATTAGACGAGTATGACATGAGTATGACATAGTGTGATAATGATGATGATGATGATGATGATGATGAGAGGAGGAGGAGGAGGAGGAGGAGGAGGAGGAGGAGGAGGAGGAAGGAGGAGGAGGAGAAGGAGGAGGAGGAGGAGGAGGAGGAGGAGAGGAGGAGGAGGAGGAGGAGGAGGAGGAGGAGGACGACGACGACGATGATGACGACGACGATGATGACAACGATGATGATGACATTATTTTCATGTACTTAACATCTGATCTGCAAGTTGAATACTAAGAAATCGTTACTGCAGCTGCATCACTTATAGCAACAACAACAATAACACCGAATCCCCAGAGGTGCGTGGCAGATGTGTTTTTTGTCTTTAAAGTTCATTACCTTCAGTAGTCTTATTTTATTCTTTTATATCGAGGATAATGGAATAAGCACTCGTTTATTTATTTATGTATACAC
>CM060340.1:1901749-1906749 GCA_030674155.1 Stramonita haemastoma | reverse complement strand
GTGTTAGCATATTAACTAGTGCTTTTGAGGTGGGTTAAAATGGCTTTCCGGTATACCTGTATGTGGCAGGCCGTAAAATTGAAGAATAAATGGCTTTTTCAAAGTTTTTCTACTTTGGGATGTTTTCACATATAATGGCAGCATGTTCCAGTGTAGGCTGCCTGACTATATGTAGCTTGATTTAAAGAGGTCAGTTCTAGGGATTTACAGTAGATGTTTGGTAGCATCTTGGGGAGACATTTGAGATTTAGATTGAAGGGATTGTGGAGCATGTCCAGTCATAATTGTATGCATAAATTTCATTCATTTGGGTTGAACATGATATTCTTTAATGGAGGAACTTCAAGTTTTCTTTCTAGTTTTCTTTCTAGTTTTCTATCTATCTATCTATCTATCTATCTATCTATCTATCTATCTTCTATCTATCTATCTATCTATCTATCTATCTATCTATCTATCTATCTATCTATCTATCTATCTATCTATCTATCTATCTATCTATCTATCTATCTATCTATCTATCTATCTATCTATCTATCTATCTATCTATCTAGTCTGTCTGTCTGTCTGTCTGTCTGTCTGTCTCTCTGTCTGTCTATCTATCTATCTATCTATCTATCTATCTATCTATCTATCTATCTATCTATCTATCTATCTATCTATCTATCTATCTTCTATCTATCTATCTCTCTATCTCTCTATCTCTATCTCTCTATCTCTCTATCTCTCTATCTCTCCCTGTATCTCTCTGTATCTCTATCTTCTATCTCTCTATCTCTCTATCTCTCTATCTATCTATCTATCTATCCCTTAGTCTGGCGACCGTGGGGCACCCCTGAAGACTTGACAACCAGTTCCCTCCATTTCTCTCTCTGTTCTGCCTTTCTCAAAATTTTGTTGAGTTCTAGACCTGTCCATTCGCTGATGTTGTCCTCCCATCTCTTCCTTGGTCTGCCTCTTTTTCTTTCTCTTTGGACAGTGCCTTGCAGTATTGTTTTTGCAAGTCCATTATTTTGATTTTGTGACATGCCTGTACCATAAGTTTTCTATAGTCAGATGCAATTAAATAGAGGGATCCTAGGATGACTACTTTGAGTGCTAGTTGGTACATGCTATTAAAAAAGTTAAATATTGGCACTGGCTGCATCAAAAAAGTAGAACAATAGTTAATGGAATATGGAATGTAAGGGCGTAGAAAAAAAATCTAGTATTATGTTGATAAAGTGTTTGATTTTGAAAAGTTGGTGCACTTATTTAGAAAGTGGGTTTTTAAAAAAATAATTTCTGTATTTTTACCATCCATGAAAAGCTGTTTTCAATAAGGATAAAAAAATCATGTGGAAGTTTATGGTTATCAATGTCATCAATAGTTCCATTCTTCATGATATAGGTGGAAGACTAGTCGTCATGTTTTGGGGTTTGTTTTGTCTTGTAATAACATGATTTCGGTCTTTTGGGGGTTAAGAGACAAATTGTTATTATTGCACCATTTCCTACTTTGTAATGAGGTAAATATTTTGTTAAGACTGGTGTGAGCCGTATGATATTGTAGTGTCGTCACAAAAATGTTCACACGATTCTTGGATTTATGGTGGAAAGTCATTAACGTAATTATATGAGAATAAAAGTGGGCCTAAAACAGACCCTGGTGGTGTTCCATATTCTACAGGTAGTGTACATGCTTTAATATTTTGATAAAAATATTCATTATTGCTATCTGTTATGCAGGAATGATTTGATGAGATCATACTGTTATCAAATATACCATACAGTGATGAGTTTCTGCATAGCTGCTCCGGCTGATTACATTAAAAGCTTTGGCAAAGTCTACAAAGAGGGCATCCACAATATTCATCATTATTTCTGTGTAATGTCCTAAATGTTGGCTAAGAGGTGTGTGTGTGTGTGTGTGTGTGTGTGTGTGTGTGTGTGTGTGTGTGTGTGTGTGTGTGTGTGTGTGTGTGTGTGTGTGTGTGTATGTGTGTGTGTGTGTGTGTGTATGCTTTTCAAGTAGTTTTGATATAATTGATAATAGGGAAAATGGCCGATAGCTACATGGTTTTGAAGAGGGACCAGATTTACAAAAAAGGAGAATAATTCTGGCTGGTTTGAAATGTGATATGATGTAGCACTTTGCAATACACAAGTTTTGATGATTTACACAACACACACACACACACACACACACACACACACACACACACACACACACACACACACACACACACACACACACACACACACACACACACACACACACACACACACACACACACACACACACACACACACACACACACACACACACCACATCCACACACACACACACCACACACACACACACACACACACACACACACACACACACACACACACACACACACACACACACACACACACACACACACACACACACAACACACACAACACACACACACACACACACACACACACACACACACAACACACACTACACACACACTTATTCCTTTCCTAAATCTTCTTCTTAGCAACTTTTCTCTTAAAACCTTCACACCATTCTTACATCTTCTTCTTTATTTTCTCTTTATTCTTCTTCTTTGTAATTCTTCTTCTTATCTCTTTTATACCTTTAATTCTTTCTTAATTCCTTATACTTTTCTTTGTAATTCTTTTCATCTCTTATCTTCTTTGAATTCTTCTTCTTTTTTTAATATCTTCTTCTTGTAATTCTTCTTCTTTAAAATTATTCCTCTTTTAATATCTTCTTCTTGAATTCTTCTTCTTTAAAATATTCCTCTTTAATATCTTCTTCTTGAATTCTTCTCTTAAATATTCCTCTTTAATATCTTCTTCTTGTAATTCTTCTTCTTTAAAATATTCCTCTTTTAATATCTTCTTCTTTGTAATTCTTCTTCTTAAAATTATTCCTCTTTTAATATCTTCTTTGTAATTCTTCTTCTTTAAATATTCCTTTTATATCTTCTTCTTTGTAATTCTTCTTCTTTAAAATTATTCTTCTTTAATATCTTCTTCTTTTAATTCTTCTTTCTGAATTCTTCTTCTTTAAAATTATTCCTTCTTTAATATCTTCTTTGAATTCTTCTTCTTTCTAATTTTCTCTTTTAATATCTTCTTTTTCTTCTTCTTCAATTCTTCTTTTCTTTTCTTCTTCTTCTTTTCATTTTCTTCTTCTTCTCTCTTCTTTTTCTTTTATTCTTCTTCTTCTTTCTTACATTCTTCTTCTTCTTTTTCTTCTTCTTCTTCTTCTTTGCATTCTTCTTCTTCTTTTTCTTCTTTCTTCTTCTTCTTCTTCTTCTTCTTCTTCTCTCTTCTTCTTTTTCTTCTTCTTCTTCTTCTTCTTCTTCTTTCTTCTTCTTCTTCTTCTTCTTCTTCTTCTTCTTCTTCTTCTTTCTTCTCTTTCTTCTTCTTCTTCTTCTTCTTTTGCAATTCTTCTTCTTCTTCTTCTTCAATTCTTCTTCTTTCTTCTTTTCTTCTTCTTCTTCTTCTTCTTCTTCTCTTCTATTCTTCTCTTCTTTCTTCTTCTTCTTCTCCTTCTTTGCAATTCTTCTTCATGATTCTCCATGGCAATTTTCATCAAAATTCTTTTTTTTTGTAATAACTTCCCTCCTTATTTCTCAAACACCACAGCCAATTGTACAAAGTCCTTACTGGACTAGCTCCTAAGTGGGAATGTAGTCCTCAGTTGTGCTTATAACAGGAAACACTCAGAGGCTCAGCTGTATGGGTGTGGTAAGTGTTGGACACTCCATATTGCAGGACATAAGGAGATTATAATTATACGCCCACTCCCTAGAGTATGCAGGCACTCACTCACTCACTCACACACACACACACACACACACACACACACACACACACACACACAACACACACACACACACACACACACACACACACACACACACACACACACACACACACACACACACCTACCTTACCCTCTCCCCCTCCCGAATAAAAAAATGTTCCATGTTTCTGTTTGGTGTCCTAATTCATATAAATCAAGGTTTTTTTTGTCTAATATCACAATTTGGTGAAAAGACGTTAAAATGATTTGAAACACACACACACACACACACACACACACACACACACACACACACACACACACACACACACACACACACAACACACACACACACACACACACACACACACACACATGTTCAGAGGATTTTTCTCCTGGTGTTAACATCAGTGCTGACTGCACTCTCCCCAAAGGTCCTTTGGATGAGACTATAAACCGAGGCCCCGTGTGCGAACCCACGCAGAACAACTTGCCCATACGTTAAATCCTGTTCCGCGCTTTTTTCGTAAGAGAAGACCATTGTGTGCCGGTGGGAACAGATGACAAGATTTACAAAACTGCATACACACTAGCACTGCATGTATAAAAAGCACATGTGTGCTTATCCCATTATCCTCGATATAAAAGAAGAAATTGAATAATAATAAATAAAGCACACACACATACACACACATTTGTATTCTCATTTACACACTATGCATACACCGAGATTCACCCACTCACAAACACATTACACACTAAGCATGCACACGGCACACATGCAAACACACACACACATACATGCACGTACATGCGCGCGCGCGCACACACACACACACACACACACACACACACACACACACACACACACACACACACACACACACAGAAATGCACAGGTAACTCTAAATATCCCCCTACCTTACCCTCTCCCCCTCCCGAATAAAAAAGTGTTCCATGTTTCTGTTTGGTGTTCTAATTTCCTATAAATCAAGGTTTTTTTTCCCTTTGTCCATTGTTGTTTATTTTAAGTTTTGAAAATATATCATATAAAATATATCAAACATAAAAAAAATTATTATAAAGTTTACTGTAAACTTTTGTTCATTTTTTTTAAAAAATTATTATTTTATTATGCTAAGGATAAAAGATGAGCACTCATGCTCTTTTACATCAAGTCTCAGTTATGTTAATTTTGTCCTGTGCTCCC
>CM060340.1:1886749-1894249 GCA_030674155.1 Stramonita haemastoma | reverse complement strand
ATAAGTGTTTATCAAGCTCAGAGTTCAAGACATGATCACTGCGGTCATGATTTCCAAGAATCGATTGGTGGTTTGCTTGTTTGTTTGGTTTTCTTTCTTTCCTGTTCAATGATATGTTACATTTCAGTATGTTGATTCTCTTCTCCCTCCCTCCCCCAAACTCGATGTATTGTGACCTAAAGTAGAGCGGTTTGATAAAGAAAGACTTAATTAATCTGATGTTGAAATAGATGTAGATGAAATTAATGTCTGTCTCTATCTCTCTCTCTCTCTGTTTGCTGTCTCTCTCTCTCTCTCTCCTGTCTGTCTGTCTCTCTGTATCTCTGTCTCTCTCTGTCTCTGTCTCTGTGTCTCTCTGTATGTTTGTGTGTGTCTCTCTGTCTGTCTCTCTGTCTCATTCTCTGTCTCTCTTTGTCTCTCTCTTTCTGTCTCACTGTCTCACTCTCTGTCTCTTACTCTCTGTCTTTGTCTTTAAGAATACCCAGATTCAACCTATCTACCGTTGGCCGCCGCTCTTTCTCTGTTTCTGGTCCATCGATGTGGAACGACCTTCCTCTCTCCCTCCGGCAAAAGCCTACTTATGACACTTTTGAATCCAACCTCAAGACACACTTATTTCAAACCTAAGTTTTTCTTCTTCCGCTTCCATCTCTTACCTGTCCCTGCCTTCAACATCCACCTGCCAAAGGGCTTAACGTTTGTAGGTGTGTGTGCGCGCGGGCGTGCTGCGTGCATGCGTGCGTGCGTGTGTGTATATTTGAATTTGTTAAAACTGTAAATTGTTGTTGACTGGTGTTGTGTAGGTCGAATGAAAGCGCTTTGATTTGTTTTTTTACAAGAGATAGCGCTATACAAATTCCATGTATTATTATTTATTATTATTACTCTCTGTCTCTTTCTCTCTGTGTCTCTTTCTCTCTGTTTCTTTCTCTTTGTCCTCTCTCTATTACTCTGCCTCTCTCTTTGTCTCTCTGTCTCCGTCTCTCTGTGTTTTGTCTTGATCTCTGCCCCCCCCCCCCCCTCTCTCTCTGTGTCTCTCTTTCTCTGTCTGTCTGTCTCTTCCCCCCCCCCTCTCTCTCTCTTCCTCTCTCTCTCTGTCTCTCTTTCTTTCTGTGTCTCTCTTGTCTCTGTCTCTTCTCTCTCTGTCTTTCTCTGTGTCTCTTTGTCCCTCTGTCTCTCTCTGTCTGACATCTTACAATCTGCAGCTTAAGTTAGCCAGCTCCTCACACCTCTTTTCTTATTTATTTATTTGTTTGTTCGTTTATTTATTTATTTATATTTATTTATTATTATTTTTTATTTATTTGTTCTTTTTTTTAACAATGATAATGAAATAAGCACACATGTGCTTTTTTTAACATCCAGTCCTTGTGTGCATGAAGTTTTGTAAATCTTGTCATCTGTTCCCACCGGCTCACAGTGTCCTACTCTTACGAAAAGCGGAACAGGATTTAACGTGTGCGCAAGATGTTCTGCGTGCGTTCGCACACGGGCCTTGGTTTACAGTCTCATCTGAAAGATTTTTGGAGAGAGAGAAGCGTCAGCACTGATGATGTTAACTCCAGGGGGAAAATCCCCTCCAACGGGAATCGAACTCAGGTCGTCAAATTGCGAGCACAATGTTCTGACCTTTAGGCTATCCCGTAGAATAGAATAGCAATGTGAGGGAGAGAGAGAGGCAAGTATGCAGGCACATGTGTGTGTCAGGATGTGTGTGTGAGGTAATTTCTTAATAAGTCCTGAAATGGGATGACATAAAACCATACTCATACTCTCATAGCTTGTACTAGTACTATAGTAGACTAGCAGTAGAAGTAGACTGTGTAAACTGTAAAGGCTGCGTAGACAAGTGTGCGCTTATGAGGCATGAGGTTGATTAAAGCTACAATAAAATAAACAGCTTTCAGATGTAAATGGTAATGCTCATTGTAGCTCTACTGCTTGTCTAGCAGATGTTGATTTTTGATAACCCGAGTTAAATTGTCATTACTCAGATCATTGTTCCTGTTTTGTGGCATTCCTCACCAGTGGTGGGATCTTGCAAAGTTATGACTGTTGGTGCCCATCATCACACACACACACACACACACACACACACACACACACACACACACACACACACACACACACACACACACACACACACACACACACACACACACCACACACACACACACACACACACACACACACATTCGCTCACAAGGGGGACGGATAGCCTAGTGGTCAGAACATTGCGCTGGCAATTTGACGACCCGGGTTCGAGTCTGGTCGAGGAGATTTTTCTCCTGGAGTTAACATCAGTGCTGACTCCACTCTCCCCAAAAGTCCTTTGGATGAGACTTTAAACCGAGGCCCAGTGTGCGAACACACTCACAACATCTTGAGCACACGTCAAATCCTGTTCCGCTTTTCGTAAGAGTAGGCCATCGTGTGCCGGTGGGAACAGATGACATTTACAAAACTGCATACACGCGGGGACCTGATGTAAAAAAAGCACAAAAATGCTTATTCCAGTATCCTCGATATAAAAGAATAAATCAAATCAAATCAAATCAAATCAAATCAAATCTCTCTCTCTCTCTCTCTCTCCTCTCTCTCTCTCTCTCCTCTCTCTCCTCTCTCTCTCTCTCTCTCTCTCTCTCTCTCTCCTCTCTCTCTCTCTCTCTCTCTCTCCTCTCTCTCTCTCCTCTCTCTCTCTCTCTCTCTCTCTCTCTCTCTCTCTCTCTCTTTCTCTGTGTGTGTCTCTCTCTCTGTGTCTCTCTCTGTCTCTCTCTCTGTCTACTGGTTTGTAAAAAGAAACATTAAACACATGATTGAGGAAGAACGTGTTATTTTTTCTAGGCTACAGCTGTGGACTTTGGCAGATCGTAAAAAAAAAATAAAAAAGAGGATTGATGCCAGTCTGAATGTCCTACATGTGATCATGGGTGTTGTCAGATATCAGCTTGGGTAATTGAGATTGTGACCGCCTGTTTGGGAGTAAGTGTGTGTGTGTGTGTGTGTGTGTGTGTGTGTGTGTGTGTGTGTGTGTGGTGTGTGTGTGTGTGGTGTGTGTGTGTGTGTGTGTGTGTGTGTGTGTGTGTGTGTGTGTGTGTGTGTGTGTGTGTGTGTGTGTGTGTAATGGGACAGCCGCATACATGTACTCCACCAGTTCAGATTTTCCTCACGTGTTTTGTGTAAATAACACGAGCCTGTGGCCAACCTGACTGAAAACTTTCCTGCACTGATCTATCTGACTCTGGATCTCTGTCTTTGTACCATGATGTGGAATCCATGCCGTGAAGATATTTTGGGCTGCAGCCATTTTTTTGTTGTTGCTATTGTTGAATATATGTTTTGTGCCCAGTCCCCTCCCCACTGTCCCCTTGTGAATAGGCTAAAAAGCTTACAGCACAATAAACTATTGTCATTGTCATTGTCATTGTCTCTCTCTCTGTCTCTCTGTCTCTGTCTCTGTCTCTGTCTCTGTCTCTGTCTCTGTCTCTTCTCTCTCTCTCTCCTCTCTCTCTCTCTCTCTCTCTCTCTCTCTCTCTCTCTCTCTCCTCTCTCTCTCTCTCTCTCTCTCTCTCTCTCTCGGTTTTTGTGTTGTTGTTGTTGTTGTTTTTTTGTGGGGGATTGTTTTGTTTTTTTGTTTGTTTGTTTGTTTGTTGGGGTTTTTGTTTTTTTTGTTGTTGTTTTGTTTTGTTTGTTTGGATTTTTTGTTTGTTTTTTGTTTATTTGTTTGTTTTGTTTGTTTTGTTCTGGTTTGTTTTTGTGTTTTTTTTTCGTTTCTTTTCTTCTTCTTTAATAATCCAAATTATTTTATTGTGACTTCTGATTTTCTCTTCTGAATGAGTGCACCTTTCTCACCTTATTATATGTAGTGAACTGTCGCATTTCTCTTACCTTATTATATGTAGTGTACTTATTTCTGTATGTTGTTTGGTACTGCGTATAGTTTTTTTGTTTAATATCTTTTATTTTGATGTTATCCCTGAAAAGGGCGGGGACTGGATGTAAAAAAGCACATGTGTGCTTATCTATTATCCTCGAATAAAAGAATTTGTCTTGTCTTGTCTTGTCTTGTCTTGTCTTGTCTTGTCTCTCTCTCTCTCTCTCTCTCTCTCTCTCTCTCTCTCTCTCTCTCTCTCTCTCTCTCTCTCTCTCTCTCTCTCTCTCTCTCTCTCTCTCTCTCTCTCTCCTCTCTCTTCTCTCTCTCTCTCCTCTCTCTCTCTCTCTCTCTCTCTGTGCGCGCGCGCGCGCGCGCGCGCGCGCGTGTGTGTGTGTGTGTGTGTGTGTGTGTGTGTGTGTGTGTGTGTGTGTGTGTGTGTGTGTGTGTGTGTGTGTGTGTGTGTGTGTGTGCCCCCGAGGTTTTTTTGTTTTTTTTTCTTGTTTTTTTAATTTTTTGTTTTGATTTTGTTTGTTTGAATTTGTTTTTGCTTGGTTTTTTTTGGGGTTTTTTTTTTCTCTCCCCTTTTATCAAAATGTTATGTCTTATACAACTTGTCTTGATGATAGATGGTGGTGGATTGATGTTTTAAGTCACTTAACCTATCATATTCTCATGTATACTCTTTAATTATTGCGATTTTTTATTATTCAAATAAAAATCATCCTTAATTCTTACTTCTTATTTTCGTTTCTGAATGAGTGCCTTTTCATATCATTACCTTATTATTGTATCTCTGTCTTATTTCTTACCTGTTGTTTGATACTTAGTATGGTTTCTTGCCCTTGGTATTTGGATCATTATAATTGTTCTTGTTTAATTGAGGTTATTTTTTATCTTGATGTTATCCATGAAAGAGGCGGGGACTGGATGTAAAAAAAGCACACGAGTGCTTATCTATTATCCTTGAATAAAAAATTTGCCTTGCCTTCTCTCTGTCTCTGTCTCTGTCTGTCTGTCTGTCTGTCTGTCTGTCTGTCTGTCTGTCTGTCTGTCTGTCTGTCTGTCTGTCTGTCTGTCTGTCTCTCTCTCTCTCCTCTCTCTCTCTCTCTCTCTCTCTCTCTCTCTCTCTCTCTCTCTCTCCTCTCTCTCTCTCTCTCTCTCTCTTTGACTTTTTATATTCAATTTCTTGAACATGATTTGAAAAATGTCATGGTTGAGCATTTTATGTGGCGATACATCTTAATGTTGTTGACTTTTTAAAAATGTTTGTTTGTTGTTGTTAGTTTTTTTTGTTAGCGTTTTTTTTCCATAACATGTGACGCTCCACCACATAATAAGTCGGAGTGCACCAGAGGTCAGTTTTTAATTATTGACATGTTATTAATGTACAATAAAGTGGCTATCAAATACAATAAACAGATAGAAAATCGGACATTTCTGTGCAAAGTTATAACAAATTGAAATGATAGACTGCAGGATGTGACAAAATGAGAAACGGGGAAGTTTATTTTCGTAACAGGTTGTCAGAATGAGGGCTTGGGTATTTTCAAAACACATTTAAAAGCAAAAGGAATAAAAAAAATATGCCTTGATTATTTTATTATAAGGTAGATAAAAGGATATTGTTTAATAATCAATCAAAATCTCAAAATTGACAACTTGACCCCCATCTGCCTTCAATAGCTCCTAGCCAAAATTGGGTAATGTGCTAAGCGACTCATTTCATGGTGGAGCGCCACATATGTGAACTTGTCTTGATATGTATTTTTTTTTTTTTGGTTTGGGTTGCTCTTCTCTGCCGTTTCCTGTATTTTTTCTTCTCTCTATTCTAATCTATTTGATTCACTCAATGATGATCTATGCATCTGCCTTGACATTAAGGTTTGAGTCAGTTGGAGATTGGGTGTTTGTTGAATACCTATTTATCTCTTTTAAAAAATAACTATCAATGTACCTAGTGGGTATTGTGTGTTTTTAAATGCATACCTATATCTTTTTTTTAAAATCAACTGTTGTTGGTGATTGTGTGTGTGGTTTTTTAAAAATACATAGTCCTTAATCAGGCAAGGGAGGATGGGAAAAGTATGTACATACTTACTCTGTCTCACCCCACCCAGGTGTAAAAGGGTACCAACCTTGTGTTGGGGGTTAACCCTGCGATAGACTGGCGTCCTACCAGGGGGAGTCTATGACTCTCAGTCGCTTAACACCACAGAAACCGGATAAGCACCGGCCTGATGACCTCTATAGGCTCGGGACAGACTTTAACTTAACTTTTTAACTTACTCTGTAACCATTAAAAATAAAGTTACTCACTCATTCATTTATTATTCATTCATTCTCTCTCCAGAAAAAAAACAACAACTCTAGAATGTCCAATGTATCTGCATAATTTCTGTGAGTTTGAAACAAAATGTTTTCCAAAGTCGAGCAAAATAATGATCTTGGGATATCTACCGTCAGAACGGTATTTTAGGGATGTAAGTGATGTCATATATTCAAAACTAGATACGAAAGAATTCTTCGTGGTGTAATTCAATTTGTGGGTTTCTTTAATTAACTCCCCTGAAACGGCGGTCCTTTATGAATTCTAGTAAGAGCAAAGAAGACAGCAGCGTTCTTGCTAAGGGAGGCAATTCAAGGCATGGGGCAACAATCCTTTATGAATTTTAGTAGTTTTAAAGAAGGCAACAGTGTTTTTCATGGTCAGGGGAGGGAATTCTAGGCGTCACGCACTAGCCCAACATGGACCAATGGACTTATAGGCAAAATAAGACAAACGGAAGGTAGATTGTATTTTGAATATTTTTTCCTAACTTGTTTTGGAAAAAAAAAGTTGATTGTAGATGTTCTCTTTTCGGCATAATAGACTATTGCTACCCTCATCCCGATACAAAGGAAAAGGGAGTGAAAGAGGCTTTGTAAGTACATACCCGCACACCATGCATGTAAATCTCCCGAGAAACTGCAGGCTATATAAATGAACGTTAAGCCACAACTTGTCTTCAGGCTGTTGACAATTTAGTTTTATTTTCTCAGGAAATGTGTGCGCTTCTTTTCCTTTCTTTCTCTTTTTTAACAGGAGAGAACGTGTACCTGCAGTGACCTGTTCGTTTACTTACCGCTTGTTCCTTTATCTTACTGATTGTCAGATTGTTGTTTTGTAGTTGTGCTTTTTACGTTGGCGTTCCTTCTTGACTTGCTGATAGTCCCTAATCAGGGCAAGGGACGGAGGAAAAATAATCTATGCAATGCTTATCTGTAACCCTTGGAAATAAAGATCTCTCTCTCTCTCTCTCTCTCTCTCCTCTCTCCTCTCTCTCTCTCTCCTCTCTCTCTCTCTTCTCCTCTCTCTCTCTCTCTCTCTCTCTCTCTCTCTCTCCTCTCTCCTCTCTCGTTCTCTCGTCTCTCTCTGTCGTCTGTCCTCTGTCTTCTGTCTCTGTCTGTCTGTCGTCTGTTCTCTCTCGTCTCTCTTCATCTCTCTCCTTCTTACTCTCTCCTCTCTCTCGACATGTCTCATCTCCAACTCTATCTTCTCTCTCTCTCTTCTCCCCTTTTATCAAAATGTTATGATTTGAATGACTTATGGGTAGGCGCTGCACTATGGTTACGCGCTCTCCCCAGGG
>CM060340.1:1872550-1875050 GCA_030674155.1 Stramonita haemastoma | reverse complement strand
ATGCGTAGTATACCTTTTAGTTATATACTAAGGCATAATTTTGTTTCTTTTTGTCTTTAAACGTGCTTTGAACATAGCAAAGCCCTCATTCTGACCACCTATTACGATGATTAACTTGTCCATTTCTCATTTTGACATTGCCTACAGCCTATCATTTCAATTTGTAATAACTTTTGATAGAATTGTTTGATTCTTTTTTGGTGCTGTATAGCCATTTCATTGAAATTTAATAACAGTTCAATAACTAAAAATTGACCTCAGGTGCAATGCGACTCCTTATGTGGTGTAGTGACACAAATACACATATGGAGAAGGATAGAGAGAGAGTGAGAAACAGAGACAGACAGACAGACAGACAGACAGATGGGCAGGCAGACAGACAGACAGACAGACAGACAGACAAACACAAATCAAACTGTTTGGAACCTGACCACTTTTAGAGTTTGACTGCAGTGTCTTCAGTGTAGCCTGTGTGGTCCTCAGCACTTTTCCTGCAGCTTTCTGCTTGGCTTCTGTTGCTGCCAGCCTGCTGCCTGTTGATTCCAGCTTGGTCTGTGTTGATTCCAGCTTGGTCTGTGTTGATTCCAGCTTGGTCTGTGTTGATTCCAGCTTGGTCTGTGTTGATTCCAGCTTGGCCTGTGTTGATTCCAGCTTGGTCTGTGTTGATTCCAGCTTGGTCTGTGTTGATTCCAGCTTGGTCTGTGTTGATTCCAGCTTGGTCTGTGTTGATTCCAGCTTGGTCTGTGTTGATTCCAGCTTGGCCTGTGTTGATTCCAGCTTGGTCTGTGTTGACTTCAGTTTGGTCTGTGTTGCTTCCAGTTTGATGTCCAAAGCTGTCAACATAGTTCGGATTCCCCGGAGCTCCATACTTGACGCAGAGGGCTTCCCATTGGTTCCAGCAACAACAAGAAATTCAGAGAAAAGATAAAGGAGAAACATAACCTCCACTCTGGTTCAGTGGTTAATTATGTCAGCATTTATTAATGTAACAGAAATGAATTATCCTTAGTATGTGAATGTTTTTGTACTTTTTCATTTAAACGCGGGGATGTCAAAATACACAAAGTGCTTTGCAGCCACTGTCAGCCATGATGCCTTGATCTTCAAGCCAATCTGTCACAGGTGGTGAAATCTTGCTCTGCATCTATGATACAGGTGTCAGACCTGAGTATGTCACTGTTGCTGTCCATTGTATTGTCACCAAGCAGTGGTGACATGACAGTCAGATTATGGTGTTTAGTCTACAGCTACACTCTCACAATCCAAACACTGGCTAGTGATACAGAAGGTTTAAATGCAATCCTACCTAACCCTGTTATTCACTGCATCCAATGTCATAGGCATCCAATAGAATTGTCACTCCTGTCACAAAAATTAGTGTGGCCAAACTACGTTTTCTAAATGAAAGTTTCCAGGTATAGTTAATTTGTCAATAAACGTAGCACATGCTATAATTATATACTCTACGTTGATATACACAGCTGATTGTCTAAGAGAAGGCTGGCTATACTCTACATACACAGCTGATTGTCTAAGAGAAGGCTGGCTATACTCTACATACACAGCTGATTGTCTAAGAGAAGGCTGGCTATACTCTCCATACACAGCTGATTGTCTAAGAGAAGGCTGGCTATACTCTACATAAGATTTACATAAGAACCTAAGATTTTTTACTTCTGTTTTTATCTCCTATTTGTCCCTGCCTTCAACATTTGAAATTCCCTTCACCCTGTCAAAATGTATAACCTCTATTTATTTATTTATTTATTCTTTTATATCGAGGATAACAGAATAAGCAATCATGTGCTTTTTTTTCATCCGGTCCCCGTGTGTATGCAGTTTTGTAAATATTGTCATCTGTTCCCACCGGCACACGATGGCCTACTCTTACGAAAAGCGGAACAGGATTTAACGTGTGCGCAAGATGTTCTGCGTGCGTTCGCACACGGGGCCTCGGTTTAAAGTCTCATCCAAAGGACTTTTGGGGAGAGTGGAGTCAGCACTGATGTTAACTCC
The DNA here is from genome assembly GCA_030674155.1 of Stramonita haemastoma. Lineage (NCBI taxonomy): Eukaryota > Metazoa > Mollusca > Gastropoda > Neogastropoda > Muricidae > Stramonita > Stramonita haemastoma. The sequence continues at coordinate 1,873,034 of CM060340.1, read as the reverse complement.
AGGAAGAAAATTTCCTCGACCGGACTCGAACCCGGGTCTTCAAATTGCCAGCGCAATGTTCTGACCACTAGGCTATCCGCCCCCCAAGTGTGTGTGTGTGTGTGTGTGTGTGTGTGTGTGTGTGTGTGTGTGTGTGTGTGTGTGTGTGTGTGTGTGTGTGTGTGTGTGTGTGTGTGTGTGCGCGCATGCGCGCGCGAGTGAGTGTGCTTTCGAATTTGCTAGAATTATTTATTGTCATTGGTTGCTTGTTTGTTGTGAGGGTCAAGTGCAAGCGCTTTAATTTGTTTTTACAATATATAGTGCTATATAAATTCCATGTATTATTATTATTATTATTATTATTATTATTATTATTATTATTATTATTATTATTGTTGTTGTTGTTGTTGTTGTTGTTGTTATTATTATTATTATTATTACATACACAGCTGATTGTCTAACAGAAGGCTGGTTATACTCTACATAGGCCTACACAGTTGATTGT
>CM060340.1:1850050-1865050 GCA_030674155.1 Stramonita haemastoma | reverse complement strand
TAGAAATTTAAAAGAAATCAAAGTCAGCAAAGTTTCCACGACAACACCAAACTTATTGAGCAATAGACTAGCAGGGACGAGCCCTCCAACCTGTTAATTGTCGCCAGCTTGTCTCAAGTGGGCAGCCACGCTCGACTGCCGACTCTGTCTCTAATCCTACCCATCGCTACCCATCGCGCTAACAGAGAAAACTCCAAGTCGGGTACATGTAGACCTTATGCCAGCCCCTGTAACACTCTTAGAGGAGAAGGGGAAGGAGGAGAGGGGGGGGGGGAGGAGAGGGTTGTAGTCCAACATAGTGTCTAGTTATAGTGTCTAAAGTGCACACTATAACACACTCCCCAAGATTTAAAATGCAATGTCCTCATTGCATGTCTACAGTCCTCATCAACAACATAGCCAAATTGGCATGCTTTAAAAACCTTTCTCTTCTGACAGAGAAACTGAGAACTAACCAATCTGAGGAACCTCTAAAACAAAACTCGTGAAAACTCTCAGATTTCCCATCTAGGCCTGTACCAACTAGGCCTACTTCAAAACCACAATTCCACGACTGGCTTCAAAATTACAACACTAGATTTACCCAACAAAATACTATTTGCCATACTCATCATATTCCATCATCTTCCTCATAGCCTCCTGTGTTACCATTAACAAACAAAAATTCAATGACAAATACCAACCAGCATAATCATGAAACCATATGCAAACCGACAATAATCTTCAAACTCAAACCATTTGCAACACAAAAGCACATAAGATCATTCATTGTTACATCAACACATCCTGAAAGGAAAAGAACACAACATTCATAGTTACTACAACTGGGAATCCAAGCCTAGTAACTACAACCACACATCAGCTAGCACATGCTGCAGCCCTGATAGGAATGCCATTTTTCCTACTTGCCATAAATCTGTTTCTGCATGGCAAAGGCTCTTTCCTGAACCACTTTCCCCTGTCAGGAACCTTATGGGACAAACCCACATCAAACCTTGAAACACCATGTTTTTCTCCTTTCGGATGAGATACAACACAATGCAAACCTACACCAACTGGTTTGCACAAAGATCCCAAAGATCTTGTTTCAGTCACAGTGGCGGACAATTTCTCACTTTGTCCACTACTTCTCCCTGATGGAAAACAACCAGAAACAACTGGTTTGGGTGGAATAGGCATCAGCACCCATCCACCCTCCTGTGACTCATCCTCCATGCTAGAAGCTAGCAGAGGATTCATACCTGTCTTATCCAAAGACACATCAGTCACCGCTCTGAAACCCTTCACAACCTTCTTGGGGTTTGAATCCCTCTGAATCGGGTTTTCTTTGGTAGGCTGGTTATTCTTTTTGTTTCGCTTTCTTTTCCGCCTACTCCGTTTCTTTTTCCTACATGGAAACTTGTCAACAGCAGCTAACATCGACTCTACAGACTCTTTCAGTGATTTCATCTTATCCTCTAACACTGATACTTGCTGCTGCTCAAGAGTCAAAGTCTTTTTGCTTTCCCTAGTCACATTTTCTTGTTCTTCTTGTTCTTCTCTCAACCACCTAAAACGCTTCATTCCTAATCTGGAAGAACGTGGTTTGAGGCTTCCTTCCTACCAAATGGCGCAATTCCCTTCTTAATTCTAACTTGGAAAGACCTTCAATAAATCTGTCTCTCAACAAACAATCAGAAAGGGCATCTGCCTTCCTCATGTGGATGGTCCTTTCCAGGTCCCTCAACACATGAGAGTAGTCCAGGACCGACTCTTCCGGCATTTGGTCCCGACTGTAAAAAGCAGACAGGAGAGTGGTGATCCTTCGCCTGTCACCAAACACGGCCCTGAGGATGTTGAATATCTTCTCTGGGGTGTTGGTTTTCTCCAACGTGTGCAGCTGTATTTCTCTACGAGCCACTCCCTTCAGGTGGCTATAGATGTAGTATGCAGCCATCTCCTCTCTCATAGGATAGGCTGCCAGGACTCCTCCACTTCCAGTGAGAAGTCCTCGAGTGACAAATCTGTCACATCACCGGAGAAATGCTGCAGTTCAGGCGGGGACAAACATCTCGTCTCCTCGTATGCCATGGTAGTTGGCTGAGCTGTGTGTGTGTGTGTTACGGTAAAATAAAACTGACCTGCAATCCTGCTCGCAGCGCCAATTGTAGACAGACAGGTTCGAAGTTGTCAACAATAAGGGGTAGTAGATTTGGGGGAAGGGGAAGATGGTAGGATGACTCAGGCACTCCACATCTCAAACGTATTGATGGAGGCCACGCAGGGGTGTTATGGTAACACGTTTTATTGTTTCATTTACCAAACCCAACAACACACACCTGAAACAAATACAAAATTCAGGTAACTATCCACATTTAAAACACGTCTGAAACAAATCAGAGAAATCGGGTAAGTGCTACTCTATCCATACAAGGTATATCATTCATGAAAGGCACACATAGCAAATACTACTGTCGTCTAGCCGAGTCAAACTCCTTTCATTACTCACAACAAGATACCAAGTTAAATCTAGGAGACCAATAGAGAGTGTACAATTGTAAATAAAATCTCAATATTACAATAAACAGGAAAATCCTTTCCTCAGTACTCTCAGCTGACATTATCCTAAATAATGTCCAACAGAACTTAGTTTATGCTAAGATCTTTTCCACAACATTGGTTCCTATCAAACCTATGGATATCGTAACAAAGAAAGGAGAGAGAGAGAGAGAAGAGAGAGAGAGAGAGGAGAGAGAGAGAGAGAGAGAGAGAGAGAGAGGGGGGGGGGAGAGAGAGAGAGAGAGAGAGAGAGAGAGAGAGAGAGAGAGAGAGAGAGAGAGAGAGAGAGAGAGAGAGAGAGAGAGAGAGAGAGAGAGAGAGAGAGATGAGAGAGAGAGAGAGAGAGAGAGAGGAGAGAGAGAGAGAGAGAGAGAGAGAGAGAGAGAGAGGAGAGAGATTGAGCAGGCATAATCTAGCGTCTCAAAAATCGCATACAAAACTAGCAGCTTTTAGCACACAAATGACTGACCATAGTCACACAATCATGGTTGCTGAAACCCCTTCTACAGTAGTAGAACAATTATCTCAAGGACCACGCTTAGTCCTTACTTTCAGATAACAGACTAACCAGACAACCTTCACAGTTTCCAACTCAACGTTGTTTAACACAATCCTTCGTACTAGTCCACATTAAATTATCTGCGATCACTGCGATTTATATAAACTTCGTCTCAGAATAACACGAAACCAAATCGATAAACATCCAATCCATCGTAAAATAAACCCAAGCTCTCACAATTAACTAATAAAAGTCTTACGATTCTCAACCAACTTCTGTGTGTCAAACAATACACACTCTCACGAAACCAAATCCATCATTAAATTCAGTTAGTATAGGGGATCGAATTTGTTTGTCGAATCGACTATCACCCTGATAAACTGAACTACAATGAAAGAAAGTGTTTCACTTACAGCTCAACCCGAAGAACAACTAGTGTATACTAGCGTCGTCACATCGTTGCCGCTACGGACTCGTCTTGCCGTCCTCTCACTGTCGCAGGGATAGGCTGAGTGACTGACCGATCCTCTTACTTACACGAAGCCTCATCTGCTCTAAAGTCTAAACCAATCATGTCCAGGGGGATGCCAACTGACTCGGACCTAACTCAATGATTTCAAAGTAGAAATTTAAAAGAAATCAAGTCAGCAAAGTTTCCACGACAACACCAAACTTATTGAGCAATAGACTAGCAGGGACGAGCCCTCCAACCTGTTAATTGTCGCCAGCTTGTCTCAAGTGGGCAGCCACGCTCGACTGCCGACTCTGTCTCTAATCCTACCCATCGCTACCCATCGCGCTAACAGAGAAAACTCCAAGTCGGGTACATGTAGACCTTATGCCAGCCCCTGTAACACTCTTAGAGGAGAAGGGGAAGGAGGAGAGGGGGGGGGAGGAGAGGGTTGTAGTCCAACATAGTGTCTAGTTATAGTGTCTAAAGTGCACACTATAACACACTCCCCAAGCTTTAAAATGCAATGTCCTCATTGCATGTCTACAGTCCTCATCAACAACATAGCCAAATTGGCATGCTTTAAAAACCTTTCTCTTCTGACAGAGAAACTGAGAACTAACCAATCTGAGGAACCTCTAAAGCAAAACTCGTGAAAACTCTCAGATGTCCCATCTAGGCCTGTACCAACTAGGCCTACTTCAAAACCACAATTCCACGACTGGCTTCAAAATTACAACACTAGATTTACCCAACAAAATACTATTTGCCATACTCATCATATTCCATCATCTTCCTCATAGCCTCCTGTGTTACCATTAACAAACAAAAATTCAATGACAAATACCAACCAGCATAATCATGAAACCATATGCAAACCGACAATAATCTTCAAACTCAAACCATTTGCAACACAAAAGCACATAAGATCATTCATTGTTACATCAACACATCCTGAAAGGAAAAGAACACAACATTCATAGTTACTACAACTGGGAATCCAAGCCTAGTAACTACAACCACACATCAGCTAGCACATGCTGCAGCCCTGATAGGAATGCCATTTTTCCTACTTGCCATAAATCTGTTTCTGCATGGCAAAGGCTCTTTCCTGAACCACTTTCCCCTGTCAGGAACCTTATGGGACAAACCCACATCAAACCTTGAAACACCATGTTTTTCTCCTTTCGGATGAGATACAACACAATGCAAACCTACACCAACTGGTTTGCACAAAGATCCCAAAGATCTTGTTTCAGTCACAGTGGCGGACAATTTCTCACTTTGTCCACTACTTCTCCCTGATGGAAAACAACCAGAAACAACTGGTTTGGGTGGAATAGGCATCAGCACCCATCCACCCTCCTGTGACTCATCCTCCATGCTAGAAGCTAGCAGAGGATTCATACCTGTCTTATCCAAAGACACATCAGTCACCGCTCTGAAACCCTTCACAACCTTCTTGGGGTTTGAATCCCTCTGAATCGGGTTTTCTTTGGTAGGCTGGTTATTCTTTTTGTTTCGCTTTCTTTTCCGCCTACTCCGTTTCCTTTTCCTACATGGAAACTTGTCAACAGCAGCTAACATCGACTCTACAGACTCTTTCAGTGATTTCATCTTATCCTCTAACACTGATACTTGCTGCTGCTCAAGAGTCAAAGTCTTTTTGCTTTCCCTAGTCACATTTTCTTGTTCTTCCTGTTCTTCTCTCAACCACCTAAACGCTTCATTCCTAATCTGGAAGAACGTGGTTTGAGGCTTCCTTCCTACCAAATGGCGCAATTCCCTTCTTAATTCTAACTTGGAAAGACCTTCAATAAATCTGTCTCTCAACAAACAATCAGAAAGGGCATCTGCCTTCCTCATGTGGATGGTCCTTTCCAGGTCCCTCAACACATGAGAGTAGTCCAGGACCGACTCTTCCGGCATCTGGTCCCGACTGTAAAAAGCAGACAGGAGAGTGGTGATCCGCCGCCTGTCACCAAACACGGCCCTGAGGATGTTGAATATCTTCTCTGGGGTGTTGGTTTTCTCCAACGTGTGCAGCTGTATTTCTCTACGAGCCACTCCCTTCAGGTGGCTATAGATGTAGTATGCAGCCATCTCCTCTCTCATAGGATAGGCTGCCAGGACTCCTCCACTTCCAGTGAGAAGTCCTCGAGTGACAAATCTGTCACATCACCAGAGAAGTGCTGCAGTTCAGGCGGGGACAAACATCTCGTCTCCTCGTATGCCATGGTAGTTGGCTGAGCTGTGTGTGTGTGTGTTACGGTAAAATAAAACTGACCTGCAATCCTGCTCGCAGCGCCAATTGTAGACAGACAGGTTCGAAGTTGTCAACAATAAGGGGTAGTAGATTTGGGGGAAGGGGAAGATGGTAGGATGACTCAGGCACTCCACATCTCAAACGTATTGATGGAGGCCACGCAGGGGTGTTATGGTAACACGTTTTATTGTTTCATTTACCAAACCCAACAACACACACCTGAAACAAATACAAAATTCAGGTAACTATCCACATTTAAAACACGTCTGAAACAAATCAGAGAAATCGGGTAAGTGCTACTCTATCCATACAAGGTATATCATTCATGAAAGGCACACATAGCAAATACTACTGTCGTCTAGCCGAGTCAAACTCCTTTCATCACTCACACCAAAATACCAAGTTAAATCTAGGAGACCAATAGAGAGTGTACAATTGTAAATAAAATCTCAATATTACAATTAACCAGGAAAACCCTTTCCTCAGTACTCTCAACTGACATTATCCTAAATAATGTCCAACAGAACTTAGTTTATGCTAAGATCTTTTCACAACATTGGTTCCTATCAAACCTATGGATATCGTAACACAAGAAAGAGAGAGAGAGGAGAGAGGAGAGAGAGAGAGAGAGAGAGAGAGAGAGAGAGAGAGAGAGAGAGAGAGAGAGGAGAGGGAGGAGAGAGAGAGAGGAGAGAGAGAGAGAGAGAGAGAGAGAGGAGAGAGAGAGGAGAGGAGAGAGAGAGAGAGAGAGAGAGAGATTGAGCAGGCATAATCTAGCGTCTCAAAAATCGCATACAAAACTAGCAGCTTCTAGCACACAAATGACTGACCATAGTCACACAATCACGGTTGCTGAAACCCCTTCTACAGTAGTAGAACAATTATCTCAAGGACCAAGCTAGTCCTTACTTTCAGATAACAGACTAACCAGACAACCTTCACAGTTTCCAACTCAACGTTGTCTATTCCGATTAAACTATACCATAATAGTTTAACACATTAAACTATACCATAATAGTTTAACACAATCACTTCGTACTAGTCCACATTAAATTATCTGCGATCACTGCGATTTATATAAACTTCGTCTCGGAATAACACGAAACCAAATCGATAAACATCCAATCCATCGTAAAATAAACCCAAGCTCTCACAATGAAATAATAAAATTCTTACGATTCTAGCCAACTTCCATGTGCAAAACAACTACACACACTTTCACTGAGCCAAATCCATCATTAAATTCAGTTGATATAGGCGATAGAATTTGTTTGTCGAATCAACTATCACCCAGATAAAACTAAACTGCAATAAACAGAAAGTGTTTCACTTACAGCTCAACCCGAAGAACAACTAGTGTATACTAGCGTCGTCACATCGTTGCCGCTACGGACTCGTCTTGCCGTCCTCTCACTGTCGCAGGGATAGGCTGAGTGACTGACCGATCCTCTTACTTACACGAAGCCTCATCTGCTCTAAAGTCTAAACCAATCATGTCCAGGGGGATGCCAACTGACTCGGACCTAACCCAATGATTTCAAAGTAGAAATTTAAAAGAAATCAAGTCAGCAAAGTTTCCACGACAACACCAAACTTATTGAGCAATAGACTAGCAGGGACGAGCCCTCCAACCTGTTAATTGTCGCCAGCTTGTCTCAAGTGGGCAGCCACGCTCGACTGCCGACTCTGTCTCTAATCCTACCCATCGCTACCCATCGCGCTAACAGAGAAAACTCCAAGTCGGGTACATGTAGACCTTATGCCAGCCCCTGTAACACTCTTAGAGGAGAAGGGGAAGGAGGAGAGGGGGGGGAGGAGAGGGTTGTAGTCCAACATAGTGTCTAGTTATAGTGTCTAAAGTGCACACTATAACAAAAATATGATACATTAGAAAATATCCCTCCAAACAGCTTTTTAAGTAAAGTAATTGCTTTGTTTGTTTGCTTTTTGTTTTTTTTAATAATAGGTTTGTAAAACTCATGCCCAAAAGAAACACACATATACACACACATACACGCACGCACACACACACACACACGAACTCGCGCACGCGCACACGCACGCACACACACGCGCACACACACACACACACACACACACACACAGACACAGACACAGACACAGACACAGACACACACACACACACACACACACACACACACACACACACATGTAGGGACGGGATAGCCTAGTGGTCAGAACATTTCGCTCGCAATTTGACGACCCAAATTCGATTCCCTTTCGAAGAGATTTTTCTCCCAAAGTTAACATCCGTGCTATCTCCACTCTCACCAAAAGTTCTTCGGATGAGACTATAAACCGAGGCCCCGTGTGCAAACGCACGCAGAACATCTTGCGCACACGTTAAATCCTTTTCCGCTTTTCGTAAGAGTAGGCCATTGTGTGCCAGTGGGAACAGATTACATTTACAAAACTGCGTACATACAGGGACTGGATGTAAAAAGGCACATGACTGCTTATTAGATTATCCTCAATATAAAAGAATAAAACAAAATAAGATAAAATAAAAAGTAAATAAACAAAAATGCGCGCCCATGCACACACGCATGCATACATGGATGTACACGCACGCACACACGCACACACACACACACGCGCGCGCGCACGCACATGCAGACACACACACACACACACACACAATATATATATATATATATATATATATATATATATATATATATATATATATATATATATATATATATATATATATATATATATATATATATATATATATATAGTAGTAGTAGTAGTAGTAGTAGTAGTAGTAGTAGTAGTAGTAGTAGTAGTAGTAGTAGTAGTAGTAGTAGTAGTAGTAGTAGTAGTAGTAGTAGTAGGCCTCCGTCAGTCGGTGTCGACTATGGAATTCGCGTCAAAAGACAGGTCATTTGTTCAGCGACAACGCCGGCTGTGGCTGGTCAGTCCGATGCGGGAGTGGCAGTTTCTGTTGCATCTGATGCAGATGTGGCTTGTTGAGGTGGCTGGAGTACATGCCTTCCGCTTGGCGCTCATTTCGTTTGCTGCGAAGGATGGAGGATGGACGCATTCCTAAAGATCTCCTCTATGGTGAACTTGCCTCCGGCAAGAGAAGCATTGGCCGCCCCCAACTACGCTACAAAGACGTCTGCAAGCGTGACATGAAAGCCCTGGACATCAACCTAGAGAACTGGGAGGAGGTAGCGGCTGACCGCAGCAAATGGCGCAGTGTTCTCCACAAACAACAAACAGCTGAAGTGTGGTGAAGAAAAGATATATATATATATATATATATATATATATATATATATATATATATATATATATATATATATATATATATATATATATACATACATATATCTATTTACATGAAGCCTACATGGAGGAGAGAGAGAGACACAGAGAGGCAAGGCAAGGCAAGGCAAGGCAAAGTATTTTATTCGAGGATAATAGATAAGCACTTGTGTGCTTTTTTACATCCAGTCCCCGCCCTTTTCAGGGATACATCAAATTGAGAAGATACTAAACAATAAACTTTACGCAATACCAAACAACACCCAAGAATAAGGACACTATATATGAGAAGGTAATAAAAAAAATGCACTCGATCAGAAAACAAAAATCTGAAGTCACAATAAAAGATTTTGATTATGGAAGAGAAGAAAGCGTTAATAGATAAAGAGCAAACAAGAGAACAAAATGAAATAAACAACTCAAGAAAAAACATCAAACCACCACCATCTGTCAAAAATTATAATGTGATATAAATCATACATTTGGATAAAAGGGGAAATTTTAAAAACTAATATCCTTATTTGAGGGGGGTGGGGGGTGGGGGAGACATACTACCAATAAAAATATAAATAAAATAAATCAGAATTATTATCATTATGGTTTTTTTTACATAGAACATCCTAGATGTTTCAAAATAGGCAAAACATTTTTATCAATCGGATAATGTTTTACATACACTCACACACACTCACACACAAACACACACAGACGCACACACACACATGCACACACACACACACACAGACACACACACATAGACACACACACAGACACACACACATTATCACACACACATATATACACAGAAACATACACTCAATCACACACACACACACACACACACACACACACACACACACTCACACACACGCACACACAAACACACACACAAACACACACACACACACATATAGACACACATACACACACACACACACACACACACACACACACACACACACACACACACACACACACACACACACACACACACACACACACACACACACACACACACATTTTCACTGGTTCTCGCACATTTCATCAAAAAAAAACTTCATTCTAAGGAAATATATGCCTTGAATTCTGAGTGAAATCATAACCGAACGGAACACAGGAGGAATCTATCCGCTGTAAGGCACATATTTTGGGACATATATACCCTAATATCTTATATCTTATCAATCCTCTGAGCACAATCATAAAATGTATGTTTCTAATTATATTTTATGTGGTAGTGGACAAAATTATTCAGTGTTATTTTATCTTCTTCTTTTTTTTACGATCATTAATTAAAATTTTACATGGAAATCATTACATTCATCACACGTAATTATCAAAAAGGGAGTACAAGATATGAACAAACATTTCTCAATATGGATGGTAAGAGAGAGAGAGAGAGAGAGAGAGAGAGAGAGAGAGGAGAGAGGAGAGAGAGAGAGAGAGAGAGAGAGAGAGAGAGAGAGAGAGAGAGAGAGAGGAGAGAGAGAGAGGAGAGAGAGACTTCAGACTTCAGACTTCAGACTTCAGATGATTTATTCATTTAAGGCCACAGCCCCATATGAAGGGGGGCAGAAAAAAAAAAAAGCAATACATATATTTATACCAAATACAAAACAGCAAGCAATACTTTCATATTCCACACAAGATAACCTAGGACATAAGTTTTTCTCTTAACTGAAAAGCCTTATATAAAAATAGAGCCAGATTTTGAACAGTTTTATCATGGACTGATGCCATCAGTAAACCTAACCGGAATAAACAAGGTCGGGCATAGAATTTCTCAGGAATGAATTTTACACGTAACTTAGTGAGAGCAGGACACTTCAAAACGAAATGGACTTCGTCTTCAACTGATTCTTTACATAGTGGGCATAACATATCGGTAGCAGATATTCTTCTATAGCGGAGAGCATGTGCAGAAATGTCCGATATGCCACATCGAAATCTAGTTAGAACTAATCTTAAATGTTTATCCATGTTTACTGAAAGGTATTTCTTTACTACATGTGTTGAACTATAAACCCTGTATATATCAAATCTGTCACTAGAGTTGATATGGTTTTCCCACTTTTGCCATCTACAATCTACCATTCTCTGACGAAGAGTTTTAATAAATGCATTTGTTTGTCCTACACCCTGGTATAGCCATGCATACCCAAGTCCCAGTTCAGATAAACATATTCGTATATTAGAAACCCAATTAACTTTACCCTTTGCATCTAAATCAAGCAACATGTTGTATGCCTTTCGTGGTAGCCTATTGTTATTCATCTTTAATAATTTATACCAGTACTGTATGCATCTAACTGCAGAATTAATGAAAATAGGGTATCTGTTTGTTTCTCCATATACTAAATCATTTGGTGTTTTCTTTCTAACCCCTAAAAACCTTTTCAGTCCAAACAAATGAACAGATTCACAGAGCTCAGCAGCTTGTACATCTAGGCCCCACAATTCAGAACCATACTGCATTATAGGCTGTACTTGCATATCAAATATCTTAACAAATAGTTGTAGAGAGTTATTGTTTAACACAAACAGTTTCTTCATAATCTGAAACAGGGCATTCTTTGCTTTACTAGATAGGTCCCTACAAGCAGCTGCAAAACTTAAACGAGTAGAAAATAGAATACCTAAATATTTGTAAGCATTTACAATAGGCATTGGAACATTGTCATAAAACCATTTTTCTCTTGCTGCTAGGTGACCTCCCTTTCTAAATACTACGATATTGCTCTTATTCAAGTTGACTTTCAGTTCCAATTCACTAGCTGCAATCTTTAAGTTATTGAGCTGAGTTTGCAAGCCAATCACTGTCTCAGAAAACAAAACAATATCATCAGCCAGTAATAAAATAAACAATTCAGTAGGATCAGTTGTGAATCTGGCGCCATGCCTTCCTTTTTCAATTAACTGTTCTGCTAGTTCATTTGTAAACAGCGTGAACAGGACAGGACTACATACATCTCCCTGTTTTACTCCTCTGCTACAATTTATATAATCAGTAAGCATATTGCCACATCTAACTCTAGTTTTAACTTTATTATACATACTTTTGACACATTTAAAGAGTTTTCCTTGAATTCCATGCTTTATCAAAATAGGCCACAACAAATTTCTGTTGATAGAATCAAAAGCTTTTTCAAAGTCGATAAAGGCCACATACAATTTTCGATTCAAAGAGAACTGTTTCTGTATTAATGCTAAAAGAGTAAACATGTGGTCAATGGTTGAGTATCCATGCTTAAATCCAGCCTGGTGTTCACCGGTAATATCATTTTGTGTTACATATTCTTGAAGCCTTCTGTTGATAATTGTACTAAATACTTTACTACTAATATCTGAAAGTGAAATTCCTCTGTAGTTATTTGTGTCATTACAGTTACCTTTTTTATAAAGAGGAAAAATCACAGATTCAGACCAGCCCTCAGGAAAAATACCTTTATCAAACAGAGTGTTGAGAAATTTTACAAAAAAATCAACTATTTGTTGGCAAGGAGCTTTTAAAAATTCCCCAATAATCCCATCTGGACCTGCAGCTTTGCGGTTTTTCAATTTTCGAAGTCCAAACAAGACTTCTTCTTGGGATATTGGATGGTCCATGAAGTCATGCTCTTGTTCAAGAAAATCGCAGTCATTGTTATTGCTCACTGAATCCTTATCTAATAACCCTTTGAAATGGTGAAACCATTCATCAACAGAAATATTATTCTTAGTGCCTTTCTTCTTAAAAGAAATCTTGTTCATGTGAGCCCAGAAATCTTGCTGGCTATTTATACTAGATACTAGTTTATCCAACATAGCTTTATTGAACATCTTTTTCTTTGTAATTAATGTATTTTTGTATTCCCTTCTAGCTCTAACATACAAATCTCTATCTTCTTTATTCTTTGAATGCCTGAATCTTCTTAACAAACTGCGAACTCTCCTTCTGCTCTCAAAACATACCTTATCGAACCAACCTTGCTGATGTCTATTTTGATCAATCCTAATTTTCTTCTTCATGCATAGTGCACATTCTCTAATACAGTCATTAAATAGCTCTAAAGCATCGTTAGCATTCACATCAATCATGTCTATTGCAGAATTAAATCTATTTTGCATGTTTTCTTCATGTAACTTATCACAAAAATCTTGGCTATGCTCTTCAATCCAAACAAACTTCTCTATGATTTGTACAGCACTGAGATCCTGGCTTTTAACAACTTTCTCCGTTGAAAATACAATGTTAAATTCCAAAGGAAAGTGATCTGATTCTATACGATCAGCTACATGTAGTTCGCACAGGTCAGAAACAGACTCATACAGTTCATTTGACATGATGAAATAATCATTTACACTGCAACCACTGTCACTAACGTATGTGTAGCGACCTGTCTGGTCGCCATTACACAAACCATTTAGAATACTCAAATTCAAAGCAGTGCACATATTTAACAGACATTTACCATAAGAGTTAATTTGAAAATCCTGAGAACAACGGCTAGAACTTAATGTAAAACTCTTAGACTGATGTTGGGTGTCATGTACATAATGTGATGGAGATATGTCAGAAAATCGACTATTTAAATCACCACAAAGGAATAAATAAACATCATCAAATAACAACAACAAATCACACAAGCAGTCTTCAAGTAGCTCAATTCCATTATCATAATCGAAATGCGTGTAGAAAGGAGAACCTTCAGGTGGGACATAGACGCATACATACAAAATATCTTTTGTACAGTTCAATAATTGCTTATCAATCAGAAACGCACATATATTTTCATACTTTACTTCTAATTCACGAACATGAGAACATAACTCCTGTTTGAATAAACACAAAATACCACCTGATTTTCTCCCCTGTTTAGTCAGTTTAACAGCAGGTTTTACATACATCTTAAATCCGGAAAATAAATCAACATCAACAGCTTCTTCAAAAGTCTCTGTAAGACATAAAATCAAATGAAAATACATATTTCACAAAATCATCAAAAATGTATTTCGAACGCAATCCATTGACATTCCATGACATAAAAGAAAACGTTCTACAGTTATCTACCGTAGGACAGACATCAAAAACAAAAGAATTGTCAGAAGGCAAAACATGCTCGAAAACTACACTTTCATTCGACCCCTCAAACTTTTGACATGAGGAGGGAGGAGGGAAAAAGCGTGCATGCGCGACTGAGCCATCATCCATACACACACCAGCCGGTGTGTGTACATCTGGCTCCTGCTGTGGCAGTTCACGTGCAATATGTGAAGCCAAACCCAAGGAGGCACCGTTACAGGTATGCACTTGCACATTTTTATGTGGCAGGTAAATTTTTGGTCCCCCATCAGAATTAACCCCACTATTCTCTCCCCCGACAAAAGGCCGGCCGCGTTCCTATTTCATTTCTTGGAGATTGTCATGGGGATCCAGGCCAAATTTCCTGCCATCAATATAGAGATGGTCGTGAACCATGCGGGCCTGTTTCCCCTCATCTCTGGCTTGCTTGAGGTGGGAGCCCAACTTACGTCGGATTTCCCTAACCCTCTGGGAGAAGTCTTCACCTATGAACGTGTTTGTTCCTTTCAGTTTGCGTTTTGCCTTCAGAATCTTCATCTTCTGTTTGTAAAAAGAACAACGGGCAAAAATCGGTGAGTCTGGTCTGGAATTTATGCGGTGTACACGATCAAAATCGAATGTGTCTGTCAGCTCAAGCTTGTCTGTTATCACATCCCGAATCATTCCCTCACATTCTTCATTGGTTTCTTTCCCTGTAATAGTCACACCATGGAAAATTAGATTGTTTCTTCTAGACCTGTTTTCCAGATCATCAAACTTCTTTTCCAGTGTGTTGACTTTGTCACTCAGATCCTGATTTTGTTTTTCCAAAGTCTCATTCCTCTCACGCAGCTCCCGAACTTCATCCCCGATGCCATGCACCAGGTCATGCAGGGCGTTGTGGTCCCGTC
>CM060340.1:1837550-1845050 GCA_030674155.1 Stramonita haemastoma | reverse complement strand
CTTTTCAGTATTTCTGGAATGATTCATTGGGAACTTATCTCTTAAGGATGTGGGAACAGCTCCTGCCATTATTTTAAACATCATTATGCCTTTGTTATATTTCAGTCTTTGTTGTAGGGGGAGAATACTTAACTGAGTGAAATCCACTTCAAGTAAGGTTGTTTTCTTCAGAAGGATAAGTTTGAGAGCACGTTTATGTAGGCTTAATAATGGTTTCATAGTGTTTGCACTGGCAGAATCCCAGAGGGTTGAAGCATAGTCTATTGAGGATTGTATATAAGCTTGAAAAAAATAATTTCTTTGAATGGTAGTCTAGGAAATGTTTAATTTTAGTCAACTGGTATACTCTTTGGGACAAGTATTTGCATAGATGAGATATGTGGTAGAACCAGCTGAGGTTTTCATCGATTGTTATTCCTAGAACTTTGTGATGAGAGGTTTGTTCGATTGTTTCTTTTCTTATGTGGATTGGAAACTGTTTTGGGGGTAAATTTTGTCGCTTTTGTCTGGTGGTGATCAGCATGCATTTTGTTTTTTGGGGGTGAATAGACATGTGGTTCAGTTCTGTCCATTTGACAAGATCATTACAGCTTTGTTGTAATGTGGTTGTAAGAGAGTCAATGTCGTTATGGTTCGTATGTATGGTTGTGTCATCAGCAAATAGTTCACATTTGGATTTGATATGTAGAGGAAGGTCATTTATGTATAATGAAAAGAGAATCGGTCCTAGTATTGATCCCTGTGGTACTCCATAGTGAATAGGTTTTAGATTGGATGTGGATGTAGTTGTTAAGACACACTGTTGTCTGTTTTTAAGATAAGAAGCAAGTAGTTCTAGACTATTTGATGATAGATTACACAGGTCTAGCTTTCTGATGAGAAGTGTGTGGTCAATTGTATCAAATGCTTTTTTGAAATCTACAAATAATACTCCACAAAATTTACTTTCATTAATGTTTGATAGCCAATTGTCTATGAGACTAGTCAGTGCAGTACGACACGAGTGATTTTGTCTGAATCCTGATTGGTTAGGGTGAAGTAGGTTGTTAGTGTCTATATGATGGACTAAGTGTTTATTTATATGTTTTTCCAGGGGTTTTGAAAGGAGGGATACAATGGAGATTGGCCTATAGTTTGAAGGATCTGAAGTGTCACCAGATTTGTAGATGGGGATCACTTTAGCAGTTTTGAAGGCATTGGGGAAATAGTTTTTATCAAGACATTGGTTATATATATATGTTAGAGTCTCAGTGATAACTGGAGCTGACAGTTTTAGAATTCTGCTGTCTATTCCATCGAGGCCTCTTGTCCTGGATTGTTTGAGGTGAATCAGATAACTATAGACTTCAAAAATAGAAATAAATGGTATGTGGAGTTTTGAAGGAATATACTTTTCTTGGCAGTATTGTCTTAGTGTGTTTAGGTTGTTGGATTTTGAATCATCATTGCTAACAACGTTAGTAGAAACGTTTATGAAGTGATTGTTGAGTTGTTCAGCAGTAACATCTTTGATTACATTTGATTTGGAAGATGATTGTTTGTTCGTTATTTGATTTATGGCCTTCCAAATAATTTTTGAGTTTTGTTTTGAAGATAGTAAATCTTGGAAATATTTCTTTTTTTCTTGACGTTTCTGGGAGTTTATGGCATTTCGTAATCTTTTTGACTCTTCATGATATTTATGTTTTTTTAAGAAATCTCTAAGATAACATGAGAGAGAGAGAGAGAGAGAGAGAGAGAGAGAGAGAGAGAGAGGAGAGAGAGAGAGAGAGAGAGAGGAGAGAGAGAGAGAGAGAGGAGAGAGAGAGAGAGAGAGAGAAATATATATTTCTACATACACATACATACATACATACACACACACGTACAACACACACGTACACACACACACGCACACACACACACACACACACACACACACACACACACACACACACACACACACACACACACACACACACACACACACACACACACACACACACACACACACTGGAGTTAACATCAGTGCTGACTCCACTCTCCCCAAAAGTCCTTCGGATGAGACTTTAAACCGAGGCCCCGTGTGCGAACGCACGCAGAACATCTTGCGCACACGTTAAATCCTGTTCCGCTTTTCGTAAGAGTAGGCCATCGTGTGCCGGTGGGAACAGATGACAATATTTACAAAAACTGCATACACACGGGGACCGGATGAAAAAAAGCACATGGTTGCTTATTCTGTTATCCTCGATATAAAAGAATAAATAATAATAATAATGATAATAATAATAATAATAATAATAATAATAACACACACACACACACACACACACACACACACACACACACACACACACACACACACACACACACACACACACACACACACTGTCTTACACTTGAATGCGCACCCATGTTTATATAAATGATAAAATCGTTATTATTCCATATGTTAAACACACATATACAGACACACAAAAATACGCACACACGCACGCACACACGCACACACACACGCACGCACGCACGCACGCACACACACACACACACAAGCAAAACAAAAATTGTATCCGGGATTTGAGGGAGAAAAAACATCAATATCACTTGGTACAAGCTTCCAAAAAGAGACACCACTTCCCTGACCACTTGCTGTATAACAGTTTTGCTTCTGCTTACCTGACCACTTGCTGTATAACAGTTTTGCTGATTCATCACTCCAGCTTCTGCTTACCTGACCACTTGCTGTCTAACAGTTTTGCTGATTCATCACTCCAGCTTCTGCTTACATGACCACTTGCTGTATAACAGTTTTGCTGATTCATCACTCCAGCTTCTGCTTACCTTGGCATACAGCAGGGTGAAGCCAGGAGAAAATCTTTCTCACCTGTTCCTTTCTTTTTTATTTGCTGCCTCATCTTCTGCAACATCCCCCTCCTGCAGTTCCCATGCCGTTCATTTCAACCCCCCCCCCCCCCCCCCCCCCCCCCCCCCCCCTTACAGTCATACCCAGATGTGTTATGTCTTATCCTCAGGGTCGGGAGTCCACAGGGAGCCCATTATTATTAGGCCGCCATGGGGCCACCAGCCAGAGGGGTCCTGCACTTCTGCTGGGTCACTTTGGTGGTGTTCAGTGGTGCCTGTTCTGAGCTAACATACGCAGGACACCACCTACTAAGCCACCTTCTAACGACAATATTAGCTTAGTTGCGGAACCAGACTGAGTGAGTCAACCACCGGAGGTGGCGACCACCCCAACGTCCCTCCAACGACCGTCTCCCGCGAATCCCCAACCCCAAAGGCTTTGACACAAATTCACCACAGGTACAGAAGTGCATGGGTAAACCGAATCTGAGGCCACCATGTGACCAGAGCAATGGGGGCTACAGAATCAGAGGCAATTTTTATTATTGCATGATTATCAATGGTGATATTGATGATATAATGATGCTGCTGTGGAAGTGCATCTGCTTTGAGACTACTTGGCAGGGCTGTACTCTACACTATCTATCTATATCCCAGCGTCCACCGGGCCCGAGAAATACAGACGCCTGCAGTGTTGGTCAGGTAACTTGAGCAACACTCTCAACTTTGCATCCATAAAGTAGATGAAGCTCGACTGTATGGTTCCATTCTTCCCACTAAGCCCACAGCACACGCACTCTGGGTAGGAGCCGGCATGAGTCCGAAAAATCCCTGTGCCTCTTATGGGAATCGAACCCGCGGCCTTCCGGTCCGAAATCCAAGGCGCTAACCACTGCGCCATGGCAGCTGGTTTCTCACCTCTTCTTTCTGAGCACAGCTGCCACAAAATCCCTCATAGAAATATGAGTTAAAAACAAGGATGTACACCCAACTTTGTGCTGTAGATCGCTTTTCCCCCAGTCCTCCCTCACACCTCTTCTCTTATTTATTTATTTATTTATTTATTTATTTATTTATTTATTTATCTATTTATCTATTTATTTTTTTCTTTTATATCGAGGATAATGGAATAAGCACTCATGTGTTTGGGTTTTTTTTTACATCTAGTCCCTGTGTGTATGCAGTTTTGTCCATTTTGTCATCTGATCCCACCGGCACACGATGGCCTACTCTTCCGAAAAGCGGAACAGGATTTAACGTGTGCGCAAGATGTTCTGCGTGCGTTCATACACAGGGCCTTGGTTTATAGTCTCATCCGAAAACTTTTTTTGTTGTTGTTGGAGGGGGGGGGGGGGGTAGGGAGGCAGTGGAGTCAGCACTGATGTTAACTCCAGAGGAAAGATCCCCTCCAACGGGAATCGAACCCAGGTCGTCAAATTGCGAGGGCAATGTTCTGACCACTAGGCTATCCCGTCCCCTCTTGCTGTCCAGTCCATCACACACAATTTGTAAAACTACGATTGTGTTCCTTGTTGTGGGACTATTGTTTTCTCTAGGGTGATAGGAGTTATCTTTATTTGTTTTGTGGGTTTTTTTCTGTTTTTAATGACACTTTTCCCATTTTTCTTGTTTGATTTTGGTTTTGATTTGTTCTTTGTTTAGCTTGGTTGAATTCATTGGCGTTTTGTTTTCTTTGCTTTTCTGTTCATTTTTCTCTATTTATTTTTTTTTTATTTACAAAGAAGAGGGAAGGTGGCAGGATGGTTATGACGCTAACCTCCCTAACAAGTAAAACCCTGGGGTTCTGGGTTGGATTTCAGCCTTGTCCTTTCGTATTGGAATGGGTTAGCCTAGTGGTCAGAACATTGCGCTGGCAATTTGACGACCCAGGTTCGATTCCCGTTGGAGGGGATTTTTCCCCTGGAGGTACAATCAGTGCTGACTCCACTCTCCCCAAAAGTCTTTCTGATAAGACTATAAACCCAGGCCCCGTGTGCGAACGCACGCAGAACTTCTTGTGCACACGTTAAATCCTGTTCTGCTTTTCGTATGAGTAGGCCATTGTGTGCCGGTGGGAACAGATGACAAGATTTACAAAACTGCATGCACACAGGGACTGGATGTAAAAAACCACATGAGTGCTTACTCCATCATCCTCGTTAAAAAAGAATTTTAAAATAATTAAAAAATAAATAAATAGGAGAAGAGGTGTGAGGAGCTGGTTGACTTAAGCTACAGATTGTAAGGCGTCAGAGAGAGACAGAGACAGAGAGACAAACAGACAGACAGAGACACAGATAGTGACACACAGAGAGACAGAGAGAGACAGAGAGACACAGAGAGAGAAACACAGATAGAAAGACAGACAGAGAGAGAGACAAAGAGAGAGACAGAGAGAGAGATACAGAGAGAGATAGACAGAGAGAGAGAAAGACAGAGAGACAGAGAGAGACAGACAGAGAGATAGAGACAGAGAGAGAGACACAGAGAGAGACAGAGAGAGAGAAAGAGACAGAGACCAGGACAGAGACACAGAGAGACACAGAGACACAGAGAGACAGAGAGAGAGAAAGAGACAGACAGACAGAGGCAGAGAGAGAGACAGTCAGAGAGACAGATACAGAGAGACTGAGACACTGACACTGACACTGACACAGTTTTATTGTCCATACAGCATTACAGTCCTGTAGACAAGGGGGAATAACAAGTTCAGATCAATTTGTGTAACATAATCACATTTTTCAACTTTTCCTCTCACTTCGCACTTACATATACTACTGCACATTCTAATTGCCACGCAGGTCACACACACACACACACACACACACACACACACACACACACACACACACACACTCTCTCTCTCTCTCTCCTCTTCTCTCTCTCTCTCTCTCTCTCTCTCTCTCTCTCTCTCTCTCCTCTCTCTCTCTCTCTCTCTCTCTCTCTCTCTCTCTCTCTCTCCCTCCCTCCCGCCCCCCCCCCCCACACACACACCAACAGAATCAATAATGGACCATCTAAGGACTAGTTACTCTGTTCCGTTATCTTTTTCCTAATATTCATTACTTCTCCAATAAATTTAGCTACACTTTCTATTTTCTCTTCACTGCTGACAGATAGAATATTTGCAACAAAATTCATATCAGCAATGCCTTTAAACACACTTAGCTCCTCACAGTTTCTGCGTTTATCAGAATATGCCATACAATCGAAAAAAAAAGTGAAATTCGTCTTCTGTGGCATTTCGGCATGAAGGGCATATATTATCATTAGAGTTATCTTCACTTGAAAACCAATAATTACAATTTTTAAGGCCACTGACTCTTAGCCGAAATATACTGAGACTGATCTTGTACCATTTGTTGGTTATAAAAGACAGATATCTTTGTTTGAAAGACTCTTTTGAAGGAAGTGTACCACATATATTTGTCATTACTTTCTAAATCCGAATGCCAGTTCTGTTCAGAGAGATTGAGAGAGACAGAGAGAGACAGAGAATAAGACAGACAGAGAGACAGACAGAGAGAGCGAGACAGAGAGAGACACACACACAGAGACAGAGATACAGGGAGAGAACACTGAACACTGAACACTGAACACTGAAATGATTTAATGTACATTGGCCATGGACCACAATACATTTCATGGGCTTGGGATGATACAGGGAGAGAGAGACAGAGAGAGACAGAGGG
Source organism: Stramonita haemastoma (assembly GCA_030674155.1). Lineage (NCBI taxonomy): Eukaryota > Metazoa > Mollusca > Gastropoda > Neogastropoda > Muricidae > Stramonita > Stramonita haemastoma. The sequence continues at coordinate 1,838,514 of CM060340.1, read as the reverse complement.
AGACAGAGAAAGACACAGAGAGAGCGAGACAGAGAGAGAAAAAGAAACAGAGAGAGAGACAGAGTAAGAGACAGACAGAGAGAGACAGAGAGAGAGACAGAGAGAGAGTAAGAGAGACAGAAAGAGATAGAGACAGAGAGAGAGACACACACACACACACAGACACTCAGAGATAGAGAGGGAGACAGACAGAGAGAAAGAGAGAGACACACAGAGAGACAGACACAGAGAGAAAAGATAGACAGAGACAGACACAGAGGGAGACACAGAAAGAGAGAGATAGGGAAAGAGACACAGAGAGAGCTTGGTTTATTAGCTGGCTGTTTAGATGATTGGCTGTTTGTTTATTTGGTTGGTTGATTCATTGGCTGTTTGGCTGTTTTACCATTGGTTAGTTGGCTCTTTCATTCATTGGCTGTTTTGCTATATTTTCGTTGTCTGGTTAGCTGAGTGATTCATTGACTGTTTGGCTGTTTTTCCAATGTTTACTTGGATGATTAATTCATTAGTTGACTGGCATTTTTATTGGTTAGTAGGCTGGTTGATTTATTGGCTGGTTGACTGTTTGGCTGTTGATTTTTTTTTTACTGTTTTATTGGCTGGTTGATGTCATGTCACTACTGCTGTAGGTGATGTTGTCATTGTTGATGTTGTTACAGTTGTTGATGTTACTGTCTCTATATTCGTTGTTGTGATTATTCCTGCAGTAGGGGCTGTTGTCGTGGTGGTTGGCAGTTTGCTTTTAAACGCTATGTCAGTTTTGATGGGCAACTGTTTTCTTCTCATAAAGAGAAAAGCATAGGTACGCGAGCACACACACACACACACACACACACAAAACACACACACACACACACACACACACCACACACACACACACACACACACACACACACACACACACACACACACACACACACACACACGTGCCCACGCCCATTCGCACACACACGCATGTGCAGGC
>CM060340.1:1830050-1832550 GCA_030674155.1 Stramonita haemastoma | reverse complement strand
CCTTTCCTGTCTGGTCTGTGTTGCTTTCAGCTTGGCCTGTGTTGTTGCCTGTTTCACCTCTGTCTTTTCCAGTCTGGCCTGTGTTGATTTCAGTTCGGTCTGTGTTGATTCCAGTCTGGTCTGTGTTGATTCCAGCTCGGCCTGTGTTGCCTCCAGTTTGGTGTCCAAAGCTGTCAGCATAGTTCTGATTCCCCGGAGCTCCATACATGACGCAGAGGGCTTCCCACTGGTTTCAGCAACAACAAAAAATTCAGAGAAAAAATGGAGGAGAAACTTAACCTCCGCCTGGGTTCAGTGGTTAGTCATGTCAGCATTTATAATTATTACAGAAATATATGATCCTTAGCATTTGAATTTTTTTGTACTTTTTCATGGGGATGTCAAAATTTACAAAGTGCTTTGCAGCCACTGTCAGCCATGATGCCTTGATCCTCAAGCCAATCTGTCACAGGTGGTGAAATCTTGCTCTGCATCTATGATACAGGTGTCAGACATGCGTAGGTCACTGTTGCTGTCCATTGTATTGTGACCAAGCAGTGGTAACATGGCAGTCAGATTATGGTGTTTGTCTACAGCTACACTCTCACAATCCAAACACATGCTTGTAGCACGGAAGATTTAAATGTAATCCTACCTGAAGTGCTATTCACTTCAGTCAACGTCATAGGCAACTAATCAAATTGTCACTATTGTCACAAAAATTAGTGTGGCCAAACTACGTTTTCTAAATGAAAGTTTCCAGGTGTAGTTAATTTGTCAATAAACACAGCACATGCTATGTGTACTCCACGTTGATATACACAGCTATTTGTCTAAGAGAAGGCTGGCTATACTCTACATTGATATACACAGCTGATTGTCTAAGAGACGGCTGGCTATACTCTACATACGCAGCTGATTGTCTTAGAGAAGGCTGGTTGTATGTCAGATTGTCTTAGAGAATGCTGGTTGTATGTCACCATATTCATCTCACTGTCTTCTTCTTCTTCTTCTTCTTCTTCTTCTTCTTCTTCTTCTTCTTCTTCTTCTTCTACTTCTTCTTCTTCTTCCCTATTTCACAAACATTTCATCTACATCTATTTCAATATCAGATTCATTGATTCCTTCTTTATCCAACCACACCACTTTAAAGGATGGTATAGATCAGTGGTCAAAGACCTCACACTCCCCAAGCTAGGGTTAAGCAGCGTTGAGCGTGGTTACCTCTTGGATGGGTGACGGTTTGTGCACACTTCTTTTGTGTTGTCCCCCAGTTCACCCAGCTGTAAATGGGTGCCTTCCTTCTTGAGGGACAGGGTAAGGTAAAGCAAATAGGGACAGGAGACGGGTGCTTCCCTCAATATGCTGGCCCCTAGAGATGTAGAGGGCTCTAAAACATCACTTTCCAATGCTTGCATATTATATTACGCTATGAACATGCACTTTTTATCTTCTTCATGTAAAAGAGATTTGTTCCAATGTCAGTGCAGTTCACATCGATAGTTTTCGCTTTGCTGACTGCCAATTTTAGCACAAGCTTTTAGCGCTACGACCTAGAACTCTGCTTTGACAGAGAAAAATATCCTCTGAAGTTGGAGTATAGTTGCCTGTATGCCACGGTACTTGAAAACAGCCGTACATGCACACGTCTTATCTTTTGTGTACTTAAGATTTCCCAGTGGCTCTCAGGCATGGTGAGTCAGACAGACAGAGTGCATATTGTGGATGATGTCTCATCTTGTGTGTACTGAGGATTTCCCAGTGATTCTCAGGCAGTCAGACAGACAGAGTGCATATTGTGGATGATGTCTCATCTTGTGTGTACTTAGGATTTCCCAGTGATTCTCAATCAGACAGACAGAGTGCATATTGTGGAAGATTTCTCATCTTGTGTGTACTGAGGATTTCCCAGTGATTCTCAGGCAGTCAGACAGACAGAGTGCACATTGTGGAAGATGTCTCATCTTGTGTGTACTTAGGAATTCCCAGTGATTCTCAATCAGACAGACAGAGTGCATATTGTGGAAGATGTCTCATCTTGTGTGTACTGAGGATTTCCCAGTGATTCTCAGGCAGTCAGACAGACAGAGCGCATATTGTAGATGAGTCTCAGGGTGTTAAGGCAGAGAACGCCTAACAGCAGCACACACTTTGATTGACCAGACAACAGAAAATAGGCAGATAAATCCAAAGAAAGACAAGGCAATAGGTTACATGCCAAAAATGATTCACAATGTAATTAACAAACAACTTCATTCTGATAACTATGGCAGGTGCAACTTTTGTAACAAAGTAAAGAGAAGAGAGATATATACAGACAGACAGACAGACAGACAGACAGACAGACAGACAGACAGACAGACAGACAGACAGACAGACAGACAGACAGACAGAGATAGAATATCCGTTTTCAAAACACTCACGAATATGGCGCAGGTTGTTTGTTGGACGTAAGCATGCCCTTCAGTCCATCATGCTGAGTTGTTATGGTCTGGTTCAAGGAAGAAAGAGAATGCTTCAT
>CM060340.1:1820050-1825050 GCA_030674155.1 Stramonita haemastoma | reverse complement strand
TTGGCGTTTGGTTTTGATTTGTCCTTTGTTTGGTTTGGTTGAATTCTTTGGCGTTTTGTTTTCTTTGCATTTCTGTTCATTTTTCTCTATTTAATTTTTTTTTAATTTACAAAGAGGGAAGGTGGCAGGACGGTTATGACGCTAACCTCCCTAACAAGTAAAACCCTGGGGTTCTGGGTTCGATTTTAGCCTTGTCCTTTCGTTTGGGGACGGGATACCCTAGTGGTCAGAATATTGCGCTGGCGATTTGACGACCCAGGTTCGATTCCTGTTGGAGGGGATTTTCCCCCTGGAGTTAACATCAGTGCTGACTCCACTCTCCCCAAATTTTCTTCTGATGATACTATAAACCGAGTCCTCGTGTGCGAACGCACGCAGAACTTCTTGTGCACAAGGTAAATCCTTTTCCGCTTTTCGTATGAGTAGGCCATCATATGCCGGTGGGAACGAATGGCATTTACAAAACTGCATACACACGGGGACTGGATGTAAAAAAGCACAAGAGTGCTTATTTCATTATCCTCGATATAAAAGAATAAATCAAATCAAATCAAATCAAATCAATCTCTCTCTCTCTCTCTCTCTCTCTCTCTCTCTCTCTCTCTCTCTCTCTCTCTCTCTCTCTCTCTCTCTCTCTCTCTCTCTCTCTCTCTCTCTCTCACAAACACACTCACCCACACTTATCCCCTTGTCCCCAGGTGGTGACCTCAGAAGAAGGGGAGTCCCACAAGCCCAAAGAGGTGATCCAGGTGCCCACCTCCCTCTGCCTCCTCCTCATCGCCACTTGCATCTTTGCCCGAACCCCCTGTGTAGAAAGAAAAAAGAACATAAATGGTTATGTGTGTGTGGGTATGGGGGGAGGGGGGGGGGGGGAGCTAGCACAGTTGTGAGTTTCTCCCCCTTGCTTTCAGCTCCTCTCTGCGGCTAGTCATTTCATCCCAGCCCAGCTGGGGCAAAAAACCTGGGCAGTTATGAGTGTGCGTGTGGGGGGAGGGGGAGCTAGCACAGTTGTGGGTTTCTCCCCCCACTTTCAGCTCCTCTCAGCGGCTAGTTATTTCATCCCAGCCCAGCTGGTGCTGCATATAGCAGGAACTGACCACATTGGGACTATAGGTAAAAGGAAAGGGTGCGTTAAATTTAGCACTCTTGACTATGTGATATACATTGGATTTGTGCGCTGTATGATGGGGGTGTACCTTTTTGACTATAGAAGATGATGAGGATGGAGCATCAAGAAAGTAAGTTTCTGTTGTTGTTGTTGTTGTTGTTGCTGCTGCTGCTGCTGTGTGTGTGTAACATGGTCGTGGAAACGAGGACAAAGTGCCGGGAAGATTGTTCTGGAATGTGTCTGTCTACCACCCAGTGTCTTTGTCGTGGGGTTTGTGCTGGGGGGTCTTGTGCTACGTACATAGCTTGTGACTTAAAACCTGGAATGTCCATTGCCATGTGGAACAGGGAGAAACAGAATCCTAGGAACTCTGGCCGTTTTGTTTTGTTTTGTTTTTGGTTTTGATTTTGGTTGATTTTTTGTTGTTGATTTTAGTGAACATGATGGACCTGGCATGGTTATAGAACTGAATGTTCTATTTCAGTGCAGAACATGAAGAAGCAAAATGCCAAGAACTGCGGGGAGAAATCTGTCTCTCGTGAAGGACCGTATGACCTGGACATATTATATAGCCAGTATATTTATTCAGATGATACCTGCATGTTGCAATGGTATAGTGTGCCAAGGTTTGGTACGCAACAAACGATTTAACTGATAATCTGATCTTGTGCATGCATGCCCGTGTTTGCTATAAACGTGTTTCAGAAATGGATAACAGACTAGGTATGAGTGTCGATTTTTGTCAAGTAGAAAAAACAGTTAATGTGTGTGGCGTTTTATGAAAAAACATCACGCTCGTTTTGTTATTTATTCATCGTTATTGACAGTGTTGCTAAGACAGTACAGCGCGTGGTTCGTATAGAGAACCTATGAGGATTGAAGTGTGAAAATCAAAATGACAATGGAAATAGAACATGGTCTTTGATAGGTCTTTACAGTCAGTAGCTGTAAACGGGTACCTGCCCTCCTTAGGGTCAGGGAAGGTAAAGCAGCGAGAGAGAGGAGATGGGCGCCTCCCTCATTATGCTGGCCCCAGAGAAGCTAAGGTCTCTGATGCCTCGCTCCCCTACGACCACACAGGTTATGGGACACCTTTACCTTTTTTTTTTGTTTTACCTTACAGTCATGTCCCACGAAGGTTGTGATGGAATACCGTGACTGTGGCTTACAGGCAGTGTTGAACAGTGCAAAAAATGTTATTTTGTTCTTTTTGTATTTCTTATTTTGTTTTTTTCGAATTTCCCTTTTTTCTTACCTTTCTTTTTTCAGTTTTTTAATTTTGTTTTCTTCTTGTTTTATTTCCTTGTCTTTTATCTTCTCTTCTCTTTTCCTCTCTTCCCTTCTCTTCTTTTCTCTTCTCTTCTCTTTTCTCTTCTCTTCTCTTTTCCTCTCTTCCCTTCTCTTCTTTTCTCTTCTCTTCTCTTTTCTCTTCTCTTCTCTTTTCCTCTCTTCCCTTCTCTTCTTTTCTCTTCTCTTCTCTTTTCTCTTCTCTTCTCTTTTCCTCTCTTCCCTTCTCTTCTTTTCTCATCTCCTTTCTCTTCTCTTCTCTTTTCTCTTCTCTTCTCGTTTAATCTCCTCCCTTCTCTTCTCTTCTTTTTTCCTTTCTCTTCTTTTTTCCATTATCTTCTCTTCTCTTTTCTCTTCTCTCCTTGGGGCTGTTTTTGTTTTAAACATCTGTATTCTTCCGGAACTGCTCGCGTGGTCATTGTCCATTGACTGAAAACAGAAAATGTAGGTATTTTTTTCTGTCCTTGTCCTCTTCTCCTAACTATGGACCTCAATTTTCTTTTTTAAAGAGTTTGGTTTATTCTAGTGGGTAAGATGACTCGAGGAATGGGGGTGAGGGGGTGGGGGGTGGTGGTGGTGGAGAGGAATAGGATCTATGTCAGCTCTCAAAGTAGAATTGTGAGAGTAGAGTTGTTTTGTTAATAATGTATTATTATTATGATGTGCATAATTTGGTGTATATACAGCACACGAGAAATTTAGAATGCTCGTGTTCTGATCGATTAAAAGAAATATTTTGATTGTTGCTTTCGAACATAGTATGGGGATAATGATGAAGAGACAAATACAAAATTGATGTGCCTGTGTGTCAGGTGCGGTTGGTGGGCGGATGGGGGGTATGGAGGCGTCTGCAAAGGAGGGGAGAGAAGTGTGGTGTAAAACGAACAGGGTGTGTGTGTGTGTATTTAAGAGAAAGATGGGGGCTTTTTATTCTTTTTTTATTATTATTATTCTTTTATATCGAGGATAATGGAATAAGCAATCATGTGCTTTTTTTCATCCGGTCCCCGTTTGTATGCAGTTTTTGTAAATATTGTCATCTGTTCACACCGGCACACGATGGCCTACTCTTACGAAAAGCGGAACAGGATTTAACGTGTGCGCAAGATGTTCTGTGTGCGTTCGCACACGGGGCCTTGGTTTAAAGTCTCATCCGAAGGACTTTTGGGGAGAGTGGAGTCGGCACTGATGTTAACTCCAGGAGAAAAATTTCCTCGACCGGACTCGAACCCGGGTCGTCAAATTGCCAGCGCAATGTTCTGACCACTAGGTTATCCGTCCCCCGTGAGTGAGAGAGAGAGAGAGAGAGAGAGAGAGAGAGGAGAGAGAGAGAGAGAGAGAGAGAGAGAGAGAGAGAGAGAGAGAGAGAGAGAGAGAGAACTCGAACTCGAACTCTCGAACTCGAAATTTTTAATGAGGGTAATTGGGTAAGCCAGAGGCTTCTTTACACCAGGCCCTCATGGGGACAAAATGAAAGAAATATGAATAAATCAATGAATTAATAAACAAATAAATGTAACATATTAAGAAAATCAGTCAGTCATATTACAATTCAATTATTGATAAATCAGGAAATCAATGAAGTACTACATAAGTGAACCAATCAAGTTACTAAACAACAAACACGAAAAACTACCCTCTCTAACACCCCCTACCCTAAACAAACAGTTCTTCCCAAAAGTCAAGGTAAGATACACACACACACGAACACACGCAAACACACGCACCACACAGACAGAGAAACACACACAAACACACCCACACACACGCACACAGACGAGCACACACACGCACGCACGCACATACACACACACACACACACACACACACACACACACAAATAAACACAATTACACCAACACGCACATACACACCAACACTCACAAACAAACACACTCACTCAATTACACCAAAACACACTGACGCGCGCGCACGCAAAGACAAATTATCCTGAACACATATCCATACACATGTACATTTTTACCCATACAATGTGATAATTATGCTCATATCATAATCATCAAAATACACATTAGATCCAATGCATATACATTCCAGGACGTATCAATATTACTGACATAATTATCTGCATACAGACACAAATTAATAGCTGTATGTAAATGTAAATTCTACAAAAGCATCAAATCTTAATTCAACGACCAGGAAAAATAACAACAACAACAACAACAACAACAACAAACAAACACACAAACAAACAAACAAACAACAAAAACCCCTTTCGTAAACATATACACACACACATTCACACGCACGCACACACACACACACAAACACATACACACTCAACAAACACAAATACACACAAACACACAAACACACACGAACACGCACACGCACACGCACACACACACACACACACACACACACACACACACAACACACACACACAAACACACACACACATACACACACATACATACACACACACACCCATAGATAAAGAGAAACATACAAACACACATACACATACACGCACACACACGCAAAATCACACACACACACACACCATCATACACACATACACACACACCATCACACACACAAACAACAATGCACAATAAGCTTTCATAAACACATACACTAA